>CAUYQV010168325.1:0-14246 GCA_963574575.1 Galagoides demidoff
CATAGCAACCTCCAACTCCTGGGCTCAAGCAAGTCTCCTGCCTCCGCCTCCCAAGTAGCTGGGACCACAGGCGCCCGCCACAACGCCCGGCCATTTTTTGGTTGCAGCCATCATTGTTGTTTGGCGGGCCGGGGCTGGGGATTCGAACCCGCCACCTTAGGTGTATGTGGCTGGTGCCTTAGCCTATTGAGCCACAGGCGCCGCCATGTTACTTTTTTTCAATTATCAATGATATGTTCATTATCGAAGATGTTGCTTACAACCTTCTCCCTGTATTACTATTATCTAAACACTTATCTCCTGCCTAGAGTATGAGCATCTTAAGCATAGCATGTCAGATTTATCTTGCTATGTCCCACAGCATCTTACATGCAGTAGATACTTCAAGTTGAATGAGTGAAAAAAGAAAGAAATTCAGTTTTGCAGACAATGTAAGGAAAACAAAATATTTCCCTTTAGCTGAGAAAAACTGGCTCATGTCTATAATTCCAGCAATTTGGGAGACCAAGTGGAAGGATCGCTTGAAGCCAGGATTGGAGACCAGCCTCAATATGATGAGATCCATTCTACAAGGAAAAAAAATCAATTAGGTACAGCGGGGTGAGCCTTTAGTCCCAGATACTTAGGCAGTTGAGCCAGAAGGCTAGCTGGAGCCCAGGAGTTTGCAGTTATAGCGAGCTATAACCACAGCACTCCTGCCTCAAGATAAAACAAAACTGCCTCTATTTAAAAAAAAAAAAAAAGGGTTTGACACAGGATCATACAAAAACTTAGAATTTCAGGTTGGAAAGGCAGAAATAAATTCCTGAATACCATAACATAATAGCAGCGTACCTCTTTCATGTATTATTAAGAGGCTTCCATTTTAAACAAGCCTTAGATCATTCTGATAGCCTGCCAAATTTATCTAAGTGGGAATCTGCTCATATCTGGTACATCTGTAGAAGATCATGTCTGGCTTTTGGTTTCTTCTGTGTTCCCTGTCCTCCACAGTGGCTAACAATCAGAAGCTGCCAGGAGAAGTCACTCCAGGGAGGAGTCCCACAAGTTAAAGGATTACCTTTGTTTGTTTCGGGTTCATCAAGTATCACAAAGGAATCTTCATCAGCACCCAGCCGAGGTTTTATGGAAACATCTACTCCCAGTTGCTTCAGTCTGTCCAGAGTAAACCTTCTCCCTTTCTCAGGTGGCACAGCTGCTAATGATTTACTTTGCTGCCTGGACTCCTCCACTTTCTCATTCGTTTCTTCTGTTTTCTCCAGGCCTTCTTTACCCTCCAGGGCATGAGGTTCAGATGCCACAAGTCCTCCAGCCTGGCACTCCTCACTATGCTTGTTCCCGAAGCTGGATTCCTGCAGCAGTACCGAGCTGTCGCCAGGGGAAGGTCCAGCCTCACTCTGCGTCTGTTTCTCCTGAAGTTCTAGCTCTTCACTTCTCACCAAATCCTTACCGCAAGATTCACCTGATCCAGTACTGATCTGGGGTTCCTTTGAATCCCCAGGGAGTGCATTAATTTCCACTTCATTTTCTGTACCTATTGTCTGTTCAGAACCTTTGCTATGGTCATTGTTCACTTCAGTAGTACTTGCCGTGTCTATGATTTCTTTGTGATGGCTTGACTGATATTTAGATGACCTACAGAAGAGAAAATGAGCTGGAGTTGAAAATTATCCTAAGTGCAAAACATTCTCTTCCATTAGCACACAGTAAATCAGTTAAATCAGTTATAAGGGAGAAATCTGAACCTTTTACCCCAGAAGTTAGCTACAAAACAGAATGTTCACGAAAATTATAATTATTAGAAAAAAGGCTTCTTACTTTAGCAGTGCCATGGCATTTCCCTGACAAGTGGGCCGGGGCTTACGTTTGAAGAAATCATGAATGGTTTTATTCTCAGGTATATGATATGGAAGATTAAGTGCAGACTCTATAAAATGGAACAAAACAAGCAAATATGTACACCGTACATTCTGTAATGTCACTGTATGTTCAGTTAACCAAACAGCATAGCCAAAGCCATCACTAGAAATAAAAAACAGTCCTGCCTTTAAAAAAGGCAGGAACAAAGTACAAGAGAGATCCCCAAAGACCAGTAGTTTTAAACCTACTTATGAAATCAAAATTATCCAGGAAGTTTTTTAGAGATACAGATTCTTGGATCCCATTTTAAACCTACTGATTGCAGTGAGTTATGATCATGCCACTGCACTCCAGCCTGGGTGACAGCAAGACGTTTTCTTTATTATAAACAAAACAAAGCAACCTAATGAATCAGAATCTCTGTGGGGCCTGAAAATTTATAGATGTCATTCCCTCCTTATCCATAGGACACATTCCAAGACCTGCAATGGATACCTGAAACCACAGATACTACGAACCCTATGTGTACTATGTTTTTTTATCTGATAACTGAGGGCTATTAACTAACAGGCAGGTTAGCACATATAGCATGATTCATTGGACAAAAGGATGATACACATCCTAGGCAGGATGGCTTGAGATTTCATCACGCTACTCAGTACGGCGTGTAATTTAAAACTTACAAATTGTTTATTTTCTGGAATTTTCCATTTAATATTCTTTTACTATGGTTGACCATAGGTAACTGAAACCACAGATAAGCAGAGACGAAGACTACTGTATCTGAACGCCTCTCAAAGGAATCCAGATGCAATCAGTTCACAGACAACCATTAAAAATGTCCTCTTTACCTCACTACAGTTCTGAAAATTTCCTTGATTTATACTAATGTTCCAAGGCTTTAGAACAATGGCCATTCACCAGGATCAATGCTAAACTTGATATAATCTGAGGAGTATTAAAAAAATAAAATTTCTCAACATCCAAGTTGAGCTTAACAAAGAAACCTTGTGATTTGCCATAAACTTTACTGGTTTGCATTACCTCGGATAAGGCGCTGAGTCTCACTATGCAGTTTTTTAAGCTCTTCTTTGTTTAACTTGGCTGCCTTTCTTTCCTTAAAGAAAACCAAAAAGTGTGACTACATTAATGGTAATATCCAGAAAGATAGATACTCATCCCTCAAGAGCTCCCTCCAAGAAAAAAAAGAAGAGGGAATAAATAAGTACTAATAAACTCAATACAGTATAAACTCAAGGCACTTATTTATGTCTAAGTCTCAGAGAATTAATTCAATCCGATCTATATTTGTGGTCCTACTATGTACAAAGCAATGTGTTTGGTACCAGGAAAATATGATAGACAAGGTAAAATATTTATTTTTGAGAAACCCAGGATCTCCTGTGGAAAGGGTTCAGTGTGACTAACATACAGGATTCTACCTCACCTTAACAGTGGCTTTTGATAACTCACTTTCTTCTTCAAATGAATAGATCCCACTCTCCAAAGATAGTTCCTTTTTCTAAAAGAGATTACAAACTGATTATTAGAAAAAAAATTAAACTGAAATTAGAGATGTTTCTTAGTTGAAGACTACTTTTGTACAGCCTGCTACATTCATAATAAATCAATAATTATCAAATAGAAAATGTCAAACACACAGCACCCTGCTATGCTTAGAAAAGAAATCAGATACTTCAAATGGAGCTTGGACCCTCATTTCTTATACCTCTGCTTACATTCTTTCTAAAGAGAGATGAGGACTCCTAGGGAGCTAAGGAAATCTTAGGAAGAATAATCACGCTTCTGAACACGTTTTGACAGATGCCTCTCTCTGATACCTTTCCTAAAAGCCTATAGAATTCATCTATCATTTACAATCCTGTTTCATTATTTATCCCTTCTTACCATACCACAAAGTACCTTACTTTTTTTTAATCAACATTCCTAAAAGGGCAATAACAAAGTACAAGGTTCCAAAGAAGTTAGCATGTCTATCACTTGTAAGGCAAGTTTCCAAAATTAACAGCTGAAAAACTTAAATCAATTGACACATTTTTCTTCAGCGGAAAAAAAAAAAATAAAGTTGCAACAGTAAATCAAAAACTAAAGCAAAGGTCAGAAGCAGTTGGTTAGCTCTTCTTGCCATCATGCTTTACTTGCCTTGTGCTTTTTAACTTTGTTTTTCACAGCTGCCCTTATGGATTCTAATGACTCTTCATCTTCCAATGAAGAGTGAGTCTCCTCCTCCAACCCAGTTTCAAAAAGGTCTTTATCCATAAGAAGACAGCCACTGTCGTTAAATGACTGTTCCATGACATCTTCCTGTATAATGCACAAATAAAAAGCATAATCTAATCATTTTAAAATCCAACATTTCACAACATCATATGACAATTTGAATCAGGCCAGAAAAAGCCCAGGCTTTATTAACAGACAAGTATATAGCATCTAGAACATTCTCACTGGTTGCAAACTCCCAGTTATCTTTTGCAGTCCAAGCTGTGATGCTATGCAACTGTCCGAAATTAACCTAACCTAATGTTTTTCTTTGAAAAGTCAAGTAAATACTTATGAAGCAGCTAACTAGTTTATAAAATCTGAGGATGGGGCTCGGCGCCTCAAGCAGCTAAGGCGCCAGCCACATACACCTGAGCTGGCAGGTTCGAATCCAGCCTGAGCCCACCAAACAACAATGATGGCTGCAACCAAAAAACAGCCGGACATTGTGGCAGGTGCCTGTAGTCCCAGCTACTTGGGAGGCAGAGGCAGGAGAATTGCTTGAGCCCAGGAGTTGGAGGTTGCTGTGAGCTGTGATGCCACAGCACTCTACCCATGGCGACAGCTTGAGGCTCTGTCGAAAAAAAAAAATCTGAGGCTGGTTTTCCTAGTTTGCAAAGAAGATTTCTAACTCTTATGGATACATAAAAAAATCCTTCCAAAGTTAACTTTCTTTTTTTTTTGCAGTTTTGGCTGGGGCTGGGTTTGAACCCGCCACCTCTGGCATATGGGGCTGGTGCCCTATTCCTTTGAGCCACAGGTGCTGCCCTCAAAGTTAACTTTCATCACATCTGAAACAACAAAAAAATTACTCCATGAGCTCACAAAAAAATCAGAAACCCATTTATTTGGACATGTCCTCTGAATATCGAAAATAGAGAATAAGACCAGCCAAGTTTTGTTTTGTTTTTGAGATAGAGTCTCACTTTGTTGCCCTTGGTAGAGTGCCGTGGCATCATAGTTCACAGCAAAGTCAAACTCTTGGGCTCAAGTGATTCTCTTGCCTCAGCCTCCCAAGTAGGTGGGACTACAGGCAAGACCTGTTAAGTTTTAAATCACATACCCCATTACTCTCATTGCAAAATAGTCAATTCAAAATGATACTGACTACAGAAAGAAGCTGGAGTACTTAAAGCAGCTTTTTCTAAAATGTTAATGTGCCTCAGCAATAGAAAATTACTCTTTAAAAATGTACCACCTTTTTTGTTTCCTTCTTTTTTAGCTGCCTAATTTTTTCCATTTTTCTTTCCTCCTTCTCAAGTCTTCTCTTTGATTTCACTTTTGCTTTTCCTTCTTGATCAGGGATGGGTTTTTTGGAACTCTTTCTGTTAGGAGTAAAGCCCAGAGAGTTTCCAGATTGGAGACTCAGCTCTGAGCAAGGTGTCACGTGGGTTTCAAGATTTTCCTGATACAAAGACTTCTCTATGTCACTTTCATCACTGTCTGCCGGAGTTTTGTAAATCCTTTTAATCTTTGCTTTTTTCCCAGCATATAGGTTCTCTTTATTTTCCTCCTCAGCACTGTCATAGGTAGTTTTCTCTGGAGAGGCATGTACATCATCTGTTTCAAAATCACTGTCTTGTAGTGCCTTCCTGGTTTTCAATTTCCTACTTACAAGTATCTCTTCATCTGAATCTGGAAAAAAAAAAAAATTTTCTTTTATAAAAAGTATATAATCGGCTTGGTGCCTATGGCTCAAGTGGCTAAGGCGCCAGCCACATACACTTAAGGTGGCGGGTTTGAATCCAGCCTGGGCCGCCAAACAACAATGACAGCTGCAACCAAAAAATAGCCAGGCATTGTGGCGGGCACCTGTGGTCCCAGCTACTTGGGAGGTGGAGGCAGGAGACTCGCTTGAGCCCAGGAGTTGGAGGTTGCTATGGGCTGTGATGCCACTGCACTCTACCCAGGGGGACAGCTTGAGGCTCTGTCTCAAAAAAAAAAAAATACTATATTCAGTGTTCAAGTGATAGGGCAAATATTGCCTTGTGAAATTATGTAACTACTATTATAACTAATTGTAGCAAAGCAAATCTAAAAATACATTTCAAAAACATTTTCCCTGGAAAAATATCTCTTACTGGGAAGTTTAACATATATATTTACAATGTGTAAAGTTGTTCTAATCTAATCCTTCTAGCAGGTGTTAAAAATCCTTTTACTACAGGATGAATGGGTCTAACCAGCTATTAGACATTTGGACAGGTTCAAAAAAGGTACAAGCATCGTTATTTTGCTTTTATAATAAACAATAAACTTGAGCACTAATAATTTAATAAAAGAAAAGAGAATAAAATTAATCCAACCCATTTACAATCTAGGCTCCCACCTCCTATTCCAAAAAATAAAGTACTGAATTATACAGACCTTCTTCACTCAAAGGCCCAGTTGTCTCAAAGCTGCCCTGTCCACTATCTAAAGGACTGTCTGCTTCTTCTTGTGAATTGACTGCTGGAACATGAATTTCTAGATGAACCTAGAAAACAAAAATATACTGTGCATTAACCAGGAAGTGACAGAAAACTCCAGAAACATAAAATGACACCCAAATCATCATGGAATTATCAACCTAAACTAAGAACCGATACAATGATCCTTTCAAGGGATAACATTCAGAATTACTGGATAAGAGTCAAAAACTCATTTGTTCATCTTTAAAGGATGCTAATAAAACCAACTCTTTGAGTAATGGTTAAAAAGAAAAAAAAAGGGAAAGGAAAGAAAAGAACCAAGCAATTATGCTTTTTAACTGTTTCTCAACATATCCGAAGGAATGAAGGCAAGTTTTTCCTTAGGGAAATATCCTAGTTAATCAATGAAAAACTGATATAATGAGATTATTACAATTTTAGTAACCCTCAATTAATAACAGACCTAGGCAATGACAATTAATGACTGCTAACATCACCAAAATAGAGTAGGCTCAGTGCCTGTAGCTCAGCAGCTAGGGGGCCAGCCACATACACCAGAGCTGGCGGCTTTGAACCCAGCCCAGGCCTGCCAAACAACAATCACAACTACAACCAAAAAATAGCCAGGCATTGTGTCAGGCGCCTGTAGTTCCAGCTACTCGGGAGGCTGAGGCAAGAGAATCGCTTATATGCCCAAGAGTTTGAGGTTGCTCTGAGCTGTGAAGCTACAGCACTCTACTGAGGACAACATAGTGAGACTCTGTCTCATATAATAAAAATAAAAGTATCCAACACTTGCTAGAACAATCTAATCTGAATCTGATCAAGCCTCTAGTCCAGATCTAAATACCCATTTACAGGAAGGAACTAGAGGGAACAGAAGAACGTGTTGAATGACACCACAGAGAGGCAATCTAGATGTGGAAAAGTGCACAAATCAAATTGGTTAGTTTCTTTAATAAACTTCAAAAATAAAAGAGGAATGGGAAAGTTAATATAGAGGAGATATATAAAAATATATAGGCTGGGTGCAGTGGCTCATGCCTCTAATCCTAGCACACTGGGAGGCTGAGGTGGGAGCATCTCTTAACTCAGAAGTTCCAGACAAGCCTGAGTGTGACCTAGGAAAAATTGGCTGGGTGTTTTGGAGTGTCTGTAGTCCCAGCTACTTGGGAGGCTGAGGCAGGAGAATTATGTGAACCCAGTTGTTTGAAAATGCTGTGAATTAGGCTGACAGCACAGCATTCTAGCCTGGGCAACAGAGACTCTGTCTCAAAAAAAAAAAAAAAAACATACACACACACACACGTATGTATGTATGGAACATTTCAATATGAAGACTTTGGATGCTGGATTAAACCAAAACCCAGGTGGCACCTGTAGCTCAAGCGGCTAAGGCGCCAGCCACATACACCAGAGCTGGCGGGTTGGAATCCAGCCACGGCGTGCCAAACAATGACAACTACAACCAAAAAATAGCCAGGCACTGTGGCGGGTGCCTATAGTCCCAGCTACTTGGGAGGCTGAGGCAAGAGAATCGCTTAAGCCCAGGAGTTGGAGGTTGTGATGCCACAGCACTCTATCAAGGGCTATAGCTTGAGACTATCTCAAATAAATAAATGGCTCAGTGCCTACGGCTCAAGAGGCTAAGGCGCCAGCCACATACACCTGAGCTGTCGGGTTCGAATCCAGCCTGGGCCAGTCAAACAAAAATGATGGCTGCAACAAAAAAATAGCTGGGTGTTGTGGTGGGCGCCTGTAGTCCCAGCTACTTGAGCCTAGGAGTTGGAGATTGCTGTGAGCTGTGACGCCACAGAACTCTACCCAGGGCAACAGCTTGAGGCTGTCTCAAAAAAATAAATAAATAAACCAAAACTGAAAGTGGCATGTAAAGTACATAAATAAAATTTTACTTTTTTAAAGAGACAGAGTCTCACTTTATTGCCCTCTGTAGAGTGCTATGGGTGCCGTGGCATTACAGGTCACAGCAACCTCTAACTCCTGGGCTTAGGTGATTCTCTTGCCTCAGCCTCCCGAGTAGCTGGGATGGCTGGGACTACAGGCGTCCACAATAATGCCTGGCTATTTTGTTGTTGTTGTTGCAGTTTGGCCGGGGCTAAGATGGAACCTGCCACCCTCAGTATATGGTGCCAGCGCCCTACCCACTGAACCACAGGAGCCATCCTATAAATAAAATTTTAAACTATACATATGAGTCAAAGAAATCTGAACACTGAGTAGATACTTTTCAGGTGTGGTAATAATATTATGGTTATCTTTTTTGGAAAGCTCTTGTCTTTTAGAAATGTACACTGAGGCGGCCCATAGCTCAGTGGGTAGGGCACCAACCACACAGACCAAGGCTGGTGGCTTCAAACCTGGCCCGGGCCTGCTAAACAACAATGACAACTGCAACCAAAAAATAGCCGGGCACTGTGATGGGCACCTGTAGTCCCATCTACTCTGGAGGCTGAGGCAAGAGAATTGCTTAAGCCCAAGAGTTTGAGGTTGCCAGGAGCTGTGATACCACAGCACTCTACCCAGGGCGACATAGTGAGATTGTCTCGAATAAAAAACAAAAACAAAAACAAAAACAAAAAAACTCAGCAATCAAGATAATACCTCAACACAATATTTGTTTTAAAAAAATCAAATCAACCATGATCATGAAATTACCCCCTTCTTTTGTAAATAAAGTTTTATAGGATGAGGGTGAGGTGAGGAAGGGAGAGCCCTACAAGTGCAGGAACAGATTTTGTCTTTTCTTAAAAGTTTATTTTGTTCAACATCAAAGCATATAATTTGCATTAATTTTGGTGTTTTAAATATTGCATTAAAATATGATTTCCATTTGATCACTTGGTTTTTTGGGGGCGGGAGGGCGGGGAGCTTAAATTTTGCTCCCAAGGTGAAAGAGTGTCTTGCATAGGCTTGAAAACAGACGTGCCAGCGAGCTGCCAGCCACCAGCTGGTGTCCCGACTGCCACTTCCCCGCTCGGGGCCTGGTCAGGAAACACAAGCTCCTTCCAGGCCCAGTTTCGAACTCCCTAACACCCCGGTCCTCTATTTGCGGAGAATCCTGACCGGCATTCCATCTCCGTTCGGGTACGGCCAGGGCCTTCTTTCTTTCGGGGCGCCCTAAGAGGAGGAGCTTCCGCAGCAAGAAACGCGCGAAAGGGGAGGGCGGCCGGCAGGGGCAGGCCCGGGGCCCGGGCGGCCGGCAGCGCGCGCCGCAGAGACCGAGAGCACCCCTGCCACCCCGGCCGAAGCGCGGGAAGCCGGGCGGCGGGGCCGCACCCGAAGTCGGAGCCTAACCCGGGTGCGTCGCGAGGCCGCGGGGTCGGCGCGGTGAACGCCGGAAGCACCGCCCGCAAAGCCCCGGCGCTGGGCTCCGTGCGGCTCTGCTGCAACCCGCCCCGCAGCGCGGCTGGGACGCGTGTGCATCAACTCACCTCGGAACCCACCTCGTCCGTCATGACTCCGGCCCCCTCAGCGCTCGGCTCGGGACGAGGCAGCCACAGGTTCGCTCCTCCCGGGAGTCGCTGTTCCCGCCGCCCGCAGCCCGGCAGCACCGTTCGAGCTTTCGCGCCCAGTCGGAGTGGCGGTCCCACCTCCCGGGTTTGCACCAATCCAGAGGAGGCTTTCCACGGAGGCCGCGCCCCCGCCTGGCACGCCAATTGCGAAGAGCCTCCGGCCGCCTATGACCGCCTATGACCGTAATCTGGATTGGGCTGGCGGGTCGCGGTGGCTGTTGTCAGCGAGGCTGGAGGTGCCCTGGTTGCCGCTACCGTGCCAATGGTGATCTTTTACCTTTGCCATAGGCTCGCTTCAAGTGCAACTTGGGGAGTGAGTCCTCCACGGGAGAAGTGAGCTGGTTCGTGGGCACCTGAGAATGACCTGAATCTCTTTGTTTCCTTGAGACAGGGTCTTGCTTTGTCGCCCAGGCCCTGTCATAGCTCACCGCAGCCTGAATTTATGGGCTCAAGCGCTCCTCCTGCCTCAACCACGAGTGGCTGAGACTCCAGGCTGCCATCGTGCCTGGCTAGTTCTTTAAAAAAAAAGGGGGGGGGTGTCTTGCTATGTTGTCCAGGCTGGTCTCCAACTCTTGGCCTCAAGAATCCCTCCCACCTCATCCTCCCTAAGTGTTGGGATTACAGGTGTAAGCCACTGCTCCTGACCTGTACCTGAATCTTTTCAGAGGGAATAGAGATTGGAAGGCATGGGGGATTTTCTCCCTAACTCCATTTCTGGAGCAGATAGATTCTGTCTTCCTCTCCTTGTATATGACACTCACCATTGAGTATAAAAAAGAAAAGAAAAGTTTTTGAGGCTGCTCAGATACCAAAAAATATCTTCAGGTAATCTTTATAATTTTATTTAGAGTTAGTTTGAGGATGCAAAAAGCACCCATCTCATTCCTAGAGGGCATCTATCTTTGGACAAGGCTGGAAAAAGAACTAAATCTCTGGAGTCAGACTTGACCCAAACAATTATAATCCCATTTTTACCATTGTGCTGGTTATTATCTTTTTGTCCTTTCTTTGGCTTGAGCTGTGTCCAGACAAGGCTGACAGCTCTAGCCTATATTACCCCAGCTTCCTTGCCCTCTGGCTTTTGGTTAAGTCAAGCCACTGTAAGACACTTTATAAATTGAATCTAGGAAGGAGATCAGAGGGCACCAGGAAAGAAAGCTCAGAGTATCTACTGCCCACTTAACCCACCATGGTCATATCCACTGGTAGGATGACCAGCTTAGCCCAGTTTGCCCAGAACTAGTTTTAGCACAAAAGTCCCACATCCTGGGACTCTCCTTAGTCACAGGCATACTAGGATGGTTAGCTGATCAACCAATCCACTGGCCTCCCCATCCAAATTTTCAGCTTTAGCAGGTTCAGACAAGATCTCCCTCTCCTCATCTTCCTTTCTTCACCTCCTCACAATCTCTCAACGCATTTCTGTCCCCACCAATGAGATCCCATCACCCACCCTCTTCTCCTTTCCCATCTCAGTTTATCCACTTTTCTTACTTTACTATTAATTTCTACCTTGATGTTTCCAAATATATATCAATAGTGCTCCCTGCCTCATATTTGTTTTTTGTTTTTTTAGTTCATGTCTTTTATTAATTCATACATAATTACTTATCTTCTGGTTTGTTGAAGCAGTAAGTAAGACAACATTTGCCACAGTAACGTCTGTCAAAGTGGCTGGCCATAAAAACTCCAGCACCACACTCATCTGAAGGACACTCTCGACGAAGGTGACTTATTTTGCCATTCTCATCGACCTTATAGTATTTCAGGACAGTCAGCTTAACCTTCTTTCTCTTATGCTTATTCTTCTTGGGAGTGGTGTGAGACTTCTTCCGTTTCTTAGCACCACCACGAAGTCTTAACACAAGATGAAGAGTAGACTCCTTTTGAATGTTGTAGTTAGACAAAGTACGTCCATCTTCCAGTTGCTTGCCAGCTAAAATGAGTCTTTGCTGATCAGGAGGAATTCCTTCCTTATCCTGGATCTTGGCCTTCACATTTTCTATCGTATCTGAGGGTTCAACCTTGAAAGTGATGGTCTTCCCCGTGAGGGTTTTTACGAAAATCTGCATCTTGGTGGCAGTTCCACCACAGATGGCGGATCCGAAAGCCCTGCCTCATATTTGGAGGATTGACATTTATTGAGAGTTTACTCTGTAACAGAAAGAGCTGCAGGAATTTTACAAGCATTGATTATTTTATTAATCTTCAGAATAAGCTTGTAAGGTAAGAAAAAAAAATTTTTTTTTTGGTCCGCTGTGTCACCCTGGATAGAGTGCTGGGTGTCATAGCTCACAGCAACCTCAAACTCCTAGGCTCAATAGATCCTTCTGCCTCAGCCTCCTGAGTAGGTGGGACTACAGGTGCATACCACTAAGTCCAGCTAATTTTCCTATTTTTAATGTAAACTGGGTACTCTTGCTTAGGTTGGTGTTGAACTCCTGACCTCCTGACTTCAAATGATCCTCCCACCTCAGCATCCCAAAATGCTAGGATTATAGGCATGAGCCATTGCTCCTGGTGGAAAAAGAAATCTTTTATTCATTTTTTTATTGTGGCAAAATACACATAACATAAAATGTATCATCTTAACCATGTAAAAGTATACAGTACAAAAATGCTTAGTATGTCCCCAGTATTATGCAACCAATCTTCACAATCCTTTTCATCTTGCAAAACCAAAACTTTACATCCACTAAACAACATTTCATTCCTCCTATCCCCAGGAAATCTTTTATTTTATATATTGACTTATGCCAAGCTAAAGTGAGTCTGCTTTTGGAATTAGCAAGCTGTATTCTGGAATTTTGGTGAATGGCACCATAATCCATCACTCCCCAACCAACCCAGAAACCTAAGAGTCTCCTTAACGCCTCTGCTGCTCGGTCCTCAAGTTTAGTTATCCAACAAGCCTTGTGTGAAAATGATAGCTGGCAACAAGGGAAATACTTGGAATGTTCACTTTCTAGGGATTAGCCTGAACCTGTCTCATAGATGGCTTTGTGCACTAAGGTCAGTCATGTAGTTTCTCAGAGGCCTGTTTCCCTTGTTTCTATCTAGAGACATTGGGTCAGATCATAATTCTCAAAGAGGTTTGATGGGTAGGATACCTGGAAGGATATTACTCTACAGGAAACACTTTGCAGTGCTGACGCTCTTACTCTGGTCATGTAAATTAGGAAATATTTTCAGTAATAGGATCTATCATTATATCACAACAATTCAACATTTAAAAAGCAAGTCTGAAATTACAAATTCATGAAAAAATATGCCATGGTGGGTGGCGCCTGTGGCTCAAAGGAGTAGGGCGCTGGCCCCATATGCTGGAGGTGGCGGGTTCAAACCCAGCCCCAGCCAAAAACTAAAAACTAAAAATAAAAATACTATTAAAAAAAATACACCATGGAATTTACCAAACTCAGCCAGCTTCAAATTGTTTATTTAATGCTCCTTGGCAGACAAACAAAAGCAGATAAAAAAGCCTTAAGAAATTTGGAAGGGAGATAATCGACTAAAATTGTGTCTTTTACTTCTTTTCCTTGCAAAATGACAAAGTCACACTTTGAGTACTACTATTATTCCTTTGGAGTAAAGTTTGAGAGCTACTTGGTTTGCTCAAGTGTGCTGCTAAGTATCTTTGTCCTTGGAGAAGCAGTGCCACCATGTGGCAGGTCTTGGTCACGTCGTTTCACCTATTGCCTGTAGCCACTCTATCCTAAAACCATTCAGGGGTGGGGGAACATTTTAAGATTGTTCAAGAGTGGTTACAGTTCCAGCCACATGCACAAAGGCTGGGAGGTTTGAGCCCAGGCTGGGCCAAGTAACCAACAATGACAACTGCAACAAAAAAAATACCCTGTCATTGTGACGGGTGCCTGTAGTCCCACCTATTTGGGAGGCTGAGACAAAAGAATCACTTAAGCCCAAGAGTTTAAGGTTGCTGTGAGCTGTGATACCACAGCACTCAACGGAGGGTGACATAGTGAGACTCTGTCTCAAAAAAAAGAAGAAGAGGCTTGGAGCCTGTGGCTCAATCGGCTAAGGCGCCAGCCACATACACCTAAGGTGGCGGGTTCGAATCCCCAGCCCGGGCCCGCCAAACAACAATGATGGCTGCAACCAAAAAATGGCCAGGTGTTGGGGTGGGCGCCTGTGGTCCCAG
>CAUYQV010168327.1:0-53296 GCA_963574575.1 Galagoides demidoff
TAACTAGCACTAGCAGGTGGTATGATGTGTATCGTCTGAGAGACAGTTACAAAATATTTTCATAGTTGCCAATGCCAAAAAATGCCATTGTTCATTAAGTCCAAACAATGGTGGTCGAATTCTAACAACTGATCAACAATGTGAACTTTGATAAGCAGTTCTCGATAATCAGTTCTCAACAGTTATTTGTTATTATTAAAGTTTAGCATTATAAAATTAACAAAAATGATATAAAACTCATATCCTGGTGAAATAGCCACATGGCAGCCGAAAACCGTATATTCCCTTCCCATTCTCCCACTGTTCCCTAGCTTGTCATGCATTCTTTCCAAAAATTAGGACTTTCTTAAAATGTGGCGGGACATGGGACAAATTGTTAAAAATTAGGACCGTCCCGCCAAAAGCAATGTCTGGTCACCTTACAACGGTAAAAGGATGCTATGAAATAGCATGAAAACATGACAGTGTAGAACTAACTGTGAAGGTTAGTTAAGCTTGCAGTCATATTCAGAATATTCTAATGCTGTAATGGTAGTGCATAAACCACTTTTCACTTTAGTATAAAAGTAAAAAATCAAAAATATTAAAAATAACTATAGCTACATGATTTGGTCATAGATACTCAATTATAAAGGATATAAATTATGGCTTTAATAATGTGAAATGTGAGGAGAATAAAAGTTAAAATGTAGAATAAAAGTTTGTATGTGGTTGAAGTTTAGTTGTTCTCTAGTAAAACTTGAGCATTGCAAATATAACATGTTTTATGTAAGCCTCATGGAAGTCACAAAGAAAAAACTTATAGTAGATGCACAAATGATAAAAAAGAAAGGAACCAAAGCATAAGACTACAAGAAAAGTCTTCAAAACACAAAGCAAGAAAAT
The DNA here is from genome assembly GCA_963574575.1 of Galagoides demidoff. NCBI lineage: Eukaryota > Metazoa > Chordata > Mammalia > Primates > Galagidae > Galagoides > Galagoides demidoff. The sequence continues at coordinate 886 of CAUYQV010168327.1, forward strand.
AAGAGAAGAGGATTAGAACAAAGGGAATATGAAACACACAATTAACAAAATGCCAGGGAAAAAATGATTTCTATTGACAATTGCTTTAATTTAAATGTATTATTATATCTTATAATCAAATGATATACTGACTAAAAGGATAAAGAAACAACATCCAACTTCATGCTGCCTGAAAGATGCTCTATAGCTTTAAGGACATGCATAGGCTGAAAGTGAAGGAATTACAAAACATATTCCATGCAAATGGCAATGAAAAGGGAGGATGGAGATAATTATATCAGACAAAATATTCTTTATATTTAAAACTGTAAAAAGAAACACACAACATCATCGTATAACAAAGTGGTCAATTTTTAAAGAGTGCATATGCATAATAATTATAAATATACATGTACCAAACATTAGAGCAGTTAAATATATAAAGCAAATATTAGCAGAACTGAAAGATGAAAAAAGATAGCAACATGTTAATAGCCTTCAATAGTTCAATATCAAACTATGGGTTGGATCATACAGATGAAAATGAATAAACATAGATCAGAAAGTGACAATCCTATAGACCAGAAGGATCTTGTATATTAAAGGATTCTGTATATTGACATATACAGAATATTCCATCAAACAGGTAGAATACCCATTCTTCTCAGACACTCATGGGGCATTCTTCAGGACAGATCATATATTTGACTATAAAGCTAGTCTTAAAAAATCTAACAATATTAAAGTTATATCAAGTACCTTCAGCAACAACAATAACACAAAACTACAAATTAAGCTGGAAATAGTAGTCCATGTTTGTAGCGCCAACTCTTTAAGAGGCTGCATTGGGAGGATTGCTTGAGCCCAGGAATTTAAGGCTGCAATGAGCTATAATCTTGTCACCACACTTCAGCCTAGGTGAAAGAATGAAACCACATCACTTAAAAAAAAAAAAAAAAGAAACAAACAAAAAAAGAAACTACAAATTAGTAATAGGATAAATTTTAGAAAACCACAAATATGTGGATATTCAACAACATGTGCTTCAGCAATCAGTCAATGTATCAAAGAAGAAATCAAAAGAGAAATTAAAAGCCTCAGGCAAATCAAAATGAAAACACAACACACCAAATATCAGTTCTAAAATGAAGTTTATACTAACCAATACCGACACCAGGAAAGAAGAACAATTCCAAATAAATAACCTAACATACCTCAAAAAACTAGAAAAAAGAAAAAAAACTAAACCTAGCAGAAGAAAGGAAATAGTAAATAACCAGAACACAAATAATGAAATAGAGACTAGAAACACAAAAGACCAAAGCAACTGAAAGTTGGTTATTTTTTAAAGGTAAACAAAATTACAAACTTTTAGCTAGAATAAGAAAAACAAGACAAATAAATAAAATCAGGAATGAAATAGGTGACATTACAACTGCTGTCACAAAAATGCAAGGATCATATGAGACTGTTATGAACAATTCACCAACAAGTTGGATAACCCAGAAAAAATAAATAAATTCCTAGAAACATAAACATTACCAAGACTGAATCATAACAAAATAGCAAATCTGGATAGATCAATAATCAGTGAAGAAATTGAATCACTATTAAAAACTTTCCCATCAAAGAAAAAGCCCAATACATGATCGTTCACTGTTGAATTCTACTAAACATTTAAAAAAGAATTAATGTCAATCCTTATGACACTTTTTCAAAGTTACAGAGTAGGAATACTTTCAGATTCATTTTATGAGGTCAGCATTACCCTGATACCAGAGCCAGATAAGAATAAAAAAAAAATCATAGGCCAATATCCCTGATGAACAAAGATGCAAAAATCCTCCTCCCCCAATACTAGCAAATAAAATACAACAACCGTTCAAAAGATCATGTAAGATTTATCCCTAGTGTGCAAAGATGTTTCCACATATGCAAATCAATTGATTTGTACACCACATTAACAGAATGAAAAACACAAACCATACACTCATTTCAATAGATGCAAAAACAGTATTGGGTACAATTAAATATCCCTTATGATAAAAACTCTCAAAAATTAAGTATAGAATAAATGCACTTAAATAAATACAACCCATATATCAGAAGTCCATAGCTAACATCATACTCAATGATGAAAAATTGAAAGTCTTTCCTCTAAAGTCAGAAATAAGACAAGGATGCCCACTTGCACAACTGCTATTCAACATAGTACTGCAAGTCTTAGACATAATAATTAAGCAAAAGAAGGAAAGAAAAGGAACACAAATCAAGAAGGAAGAAATGGCTTAGTGTCTATAGCTCAGCAGCTAGGGCGACAGCCACATACACTGGAGCTGGTGGGTTTGGAACCCAGCCTGAGCCTGCCAAACAATAATGACAACTACAACCAAAAACTAGCCGGGAATTGTGGTGGGCTGCTGTAGTCCCAGTTACTTGGGAGGCTCAGACAAGAGAACTGCTCAAGCTCAAGTGTTGGAGTTTGCTGTGAGCTGTGATGCCATAGCACTCTACTTGAAGGCAATATAATGAGACTCTGTCTCAAAAAAAAAAAAAAGAAAAAGGAAGAAATTAAATTCTTCCTGTCTGTAGAAGAAATAATCTTATATATAGAAAACTCAAAAAACTTCACTACTCCCCCCCAAAAAAGTTAGAGTAAATAAATAAATTCAGGAAAGTTGCAGGATAGAAAATAAATATACAAAAAAATGAATATTTTTATACATTAACAATGAATTATCTGAAAAATATTTTAAATCCCTTTTTTTAAAAGTTACAAAACAAAAAAGACAGCAAACATAATTTAGGAATAAATTTAACCAAAGAAGTGTAAGATCTGTACACTGAAATCTATAAAATATTGACAAAAGAAACTGAAGGCACAAATAAACAGAGAGATGTCTCGGGTGCATGGATTGGAAGTATTAATATTGTTAAAATGTTCATGCTACCCAAAACAATCTACAGATTCAATATAATTTGTAAACTTGTACCCTTAACAGAGGGAAATTCCTTTGTTCCACCCATTCTTCAGAGGAGACCGACACTGTGGCATCTACTCCACAGAGGACTAACCTCCCCCAAGGAATCTCTGTGTGTACCACAGACAGGAGGCTGCCCTGCATAAGGCTCAGATTTCAGAGATCTCAAGGCTGCTCAGACCCTTAAAGTTAATGATTACAGACAGAATAAGAACTACCATGCTTACTTAGAGAAACTGCTGACATTTTTGTTCCCTTCCTCAGCTTACCCTCTGGGCTAAATGAGATAATAGCTTTCAAGAAAGCTGAGTGGAACAAACACTCAGGGCCATAGACTGACTCCCCACAAGCAAGCGATACCACCCTGTATTTCCCATCTTTGAAAACTCTCTTCTGCGTGTCCTGTATTTCTATCTCTCACTGCTTTGAATTTTATTTTTCTTCACTGCCAGTTCCACAGGTCTTAAAGGACCCTGCCCCTGGGGTGGGACTCCAGTATCACACCACCTTAAAAGTATCACCTGAAAATTAATTAAAGACTTAAGTGTAACAGTCTGAACTATAAAACCACTAGAAGAAAATATAAGGAAAAGGTCCATGACATTAGTCTAGGTACTGATATTTTTGGCTATGATCTCAGAAGCACCTACAATAAAAGCGAAAATATAAAAATAGGATTACATCGAACTAAAAAGCTTCTATGTAGGAAATGAAACAAGTGACAGAGTAAAGAGACAGTCTGCATGTGGGATAAAATGTTTGTGAATCGTGCATCTGTTAAAGGGTGATGTCAAAGTATATAAGGAATTCAAAAAACCCAGTAGCAATAAGGCAAATAACTCAATTGAGAAATGAGCAAAGGATCTGAACAGACATATAAAATGCCCTTTATGTATATTATTAAATGCTAAACATCACTAATAACCAGGGAAATGCAAATTCAAACCACAATGAAAGATATCACACATCTTAGAATGGTTATCATCAAAAAATAAATGTGGGTAAGGATGAGGAAAAAAGGGAATTCTTTCACACTCTTGGTTGGAATATAAATAAGTCCAGAAATCATGGAAAATTGTTGAAGTTCCTTAAATGATTAAAAGTAGAACTGCCATTCGGCCCAGAAGTCCTGCTTTTGTAATATTTCCAAAGAATATGTTATCATGATGTGAAAGTGATATTTATACTCCTATTTCTCTGGCAGCATTATTCACCGTAGCCAAGAGATGCAACCAAACTAAATGTCCATCAATGACGAATGAATAAAGGAAACGTGATGTGTGTATATATACAATGGAATAGTATTTAGCATTAAAATGTAAGGAATCCTGTCATTTATGACAATGTGGATTAACCTACGGATATTATATTATGTGAAATAAACCAGGCTAGAAAGAGAAATACTGTATCCTCTCACAGGTGGAATCTAAAAACTCCCAACCCACAGAAACCTAGAGTAGAGTGGAGATTGATTGCCAAGGGCAGTGGTAAGGGAGAGGTGGGGGAGTTGGGTGTGTTAGTGAGAGAATATAGTGTTTTAGGCAGAGTAAATAAATAATGGAGCTCTATTGCATTACATGGCTGCTGTAGTTAATAATAATGTATATTTGCGAATCTCTTAAAAATTAAATGATCTCAGATGTTCTCACTTCAAAACAAAAGTCAAAGTGAAGTGCTATAAATGCTAATTATCTTAATTTATCATTTCACAAACCATTTTTGTATAAAAAGTTCACTTTGTGCACTGTAAATAAATAACTTTTTGTCAATTATACCTTAATAAAGCTGGAAAAAATTTTAAAAATCCCAGCTTGCAAATGTAAGATAAATAAATGAATGCAAGTTAATTTTGTTTCTTGTGTCATTGAGTTTTTATCATTGTTAAATTGACAAATTTCATAATGTGAAAAAGCAGGGAGCCAGCTGACTACATTTTGTTCTAAATACTACTTTTTTTGGCACGATTATGATATACAATTAAAGTAAATATCCATATCTAAATTTTGTAAAAGAATCAAATAGCGATATTTGAAGACATTAGGTTTTTTCATGTTGGCCCGAGACAGCAATATAAGTGTATGTCCCCTTTAAAATTTGTGTGTAAATTATATGTTCTATTTTTTTGTTAACTGCTAATAGTGTTTATTTAATTCAAGCTTATTAAAACGTATGCTCATGAATAAGGATGGGGAAAAGAGAGAGATGATAATCCAATAAAAATTCTGAGATGAAAGTTCTGAAACCTTATTCTATTCAAAAGACTCATACTGATCCATTTGACATGCTCAGGTTCATCATAGAAGTTCAGTTCTTACGCAGGAAAGCTCATTTGTCAAGGAGACATCCTGATGGAAAAGGAACTTTTAGTAAAGATTTAGCAAAATCTTTCTCTTTTCTACAGCAGAGATAGAGAACGATACCCTTAAAAGGAATGAGCTCACCACAATTTGGAATTATTTTTATCTTGTCCAATATCTGAATAGTTTCTATGTTTTCTTTTTTATTTCCTAGGAATCACATTGACTAGGAAGCTTAAGTCTATACAAATATTCATCACTTTGCATGAAAATGACCTAGTTACTAATTTTCAATAAATATACTGTATTTTACTATTTTCTTTGATGAACATTTTCCCCCATTACCTTATGAAGCCCTGATTTATCAAGGGTAGATGAATCAAAATATCAACATCTACGTAAGATAACTTCAGGAGATTCACTCTATGTTTTGAACTAGGCTACATTTCTAATCATATGCTAAGGATTAGACATGTGAATATGGTTTCCTAAATTCCAGAAACCATAAGGAAACAAATTTTATGAAAGCCCAGTCTGATAGTCTTGAGCAAGATAAGGAGCAATAGCATTCAAAGGATCATAGCCATCAGTTTTGTTTGTAGGGAACACAGACTTTTTTTAAAAAAGTAGCTTATCTGTTAACACTAGAAATTGATCACAATAAAAACTTTGAAAGAATAAATTCATGGAAACATTTTTGAAAAATTCACTGTCATATTTGAAGTTGCTTTATACAGATCTATATTATTGCACTGAGCACAATCTTTTAAATTTGTGTCCTTACTAGAAAGATGTATGTTACTTTTACTCTTGATACTATTTAACCACGATATAGCAAGATTTTATAAGTTCATTTTACCTCCAAGATATTACTGGAGATGTGTTACAACAGGTGAGTAGGAGATAGCTGGTGAAAAGGCAGTCAGTAAGAGAGTGTCAATCAGGTCACAAAGTGTGGACAAAGGCTTGTCATTGACTACTATGCCCTTGGTCTGTTTAATTTTAGTCCAATTGTCTCAGTTTGTAAGTTTAATTTTTCGCAGTAGAAATCTTGATCATGTTTTTTTGAGAATGAAAGCAGCTTATTGTGAACTTCCTGTATTAGTTGTTTTACATTTCTGTAAAGGAATACTTGAGACTGGGTAATGGTGGGCTCAGAGTTCTGGCTGCTGTACCAGAAGCATGGCACCAGCCACTACAAGAAGCTGGTGAGGGCTTCCCAAAGCTTACAATCAAGGTGGAAGGTAGAGGAAGAAGCAGGTGTCACTTAGCAAGAGAAGGAACAAAAGAGGGGGAGGTGCCAGGCTCTTTGTAAACAATCAGCACAAGGAACTGGGGAAGGGTAAACTCAGTCATTACCAGGGGAAGGGCATCAAGACATTCAGGAGAGATCTATCCCTATGACACAGCATTGGGGATGATGATTCAGTATGAGATTCGGAGGAGAAAGTATCCGAAGTATATCACTTCAAAGAAGAGAGTGACCTTAAGTGGGGCTGGGGGATAGGAGTAGGAACAGGGATGAGAAATACGCAGTATTTGAAGGCTGTGCTCCTTCCTCCATGTGAATCAAAATTAGTGATGGTAGTGAATTCTATATGCCTTGGAGGTATACTAAGCTGAAGACCTCCAATTCAGTGAGATTCACAGGATGAAAAATAGAAATTTCCAAACAAAAAACATAGGTCAAGACAAAGGAAACATACATATGAAATAGACTCAGCAGAATCAAGAGCCACAATCTGTTTTTATTTTATCTATTCTAGTTTATCCTACTTTAAATTTTATTTTAGTTTAATATTTTTAGTTTAGTTTAGATTATACATTTATTGATGTCTGTCCCTTCTAATAAGGTAGTTTCTCTTCATGGCACCATGGTGCAGATAAATCAATTCTCAAAAAGGGAGCAAGGACATTTTCACGTAACTATTCAAATGCTCACACACAGGATACAAATAAATGGCCATTCTCTGCTATATTGTTATAATAGTAGTTAATTATTCTCCTGTTATTAAATAAGTAAATCCATGAGCAAAAGAGAAAAGGCAAGTATCTAAGTGAACTACAAAAAAATATTGCTGGTTATTCTGTTCCTAATATATTGTGCCTCAATTTCCTCTTTTTGATAAATTATAACAAATAGAGTATCTAGCTCATTTTGATTTCGACCATATATTTAAGTGTGTAGTCTTGATGCCAAAAAAGAACTTTCCTTTCAAAAGGAAGAGCTGTTGGGTGATGAGGTTGTAGTTTTTCATGACTCCGTTGATTTATGATTTAAGGGGTTGTTCACTCACTTACTACACCAGTTTGTGATATATTCATAAAGGAGAATGAAAAACCTGACACATGGGAAATATACCATTTCAGTTCCCAACATCCTGACATATTTTAAAGCTTAATAGATGAGTTTATTCAAATGCAAACCAAACACGTTCCCCTTAGTACACAGAAACATGTTGAAATTTTCCTTTTATCAAAATATGAGGAAAGCCCTGCCCAAATTCAAAACAATTGCTATTTTTGGTAATAAACATCAAAATAATTTTCTGCATTTGTTGGCATAGAATAAGGTGCTATAGCTGTGTAAAGCTGAGAATGATATGCTCTAGTAGTATTTTGATGAATTACATGATTATACTTAAAATGAACAATTTCATCATGCTTGAATTAATAATGGTACTATGATTTGGCAAGTACTTTTGCAACATTCTCTAACTCATCACTTAAGAAGACAGGCTTATATAAGTCCATCCATTGTTTTAAAAAATACAGACGCTATAGAGTTTTAGAAGCAGAAGGGCCAGGGGAAACCTGTCAGCTATAGAAAGTAGTCATGCACTGATTCTCATAACATTATCGTTTGATTATAGTTCCTCTTAATGCTCATTTTGATCTCTTGTATAACTAATAGTTAGATTTAAAAAAGGAATTTTTGAATGATACACTGTTTGTCAATTTATTTATGAAATACTACACCCCAAAGGTACTCCTAAGGTATAGAAATTGTTTATGTATGCATGTTATTTTACATTTAGATTTACAAGAATTAAGAAGGATAATATAATCAATGCAATATTCATTTGGGTATCAATCAAGTAAAACAGGCATGCAGAGCTGAACATTACATAATTTCAGTCATAAAGAGTACAAATTGTGAATTGATTTAATGTATTCGTAACTAAGTACTCCCCTTTAATGTAACTTGCAATTTGTTTCATAAGATTATTCTGTTCATTTTCTTTAAAATATTACATTCCTAGATACATTTGCTTAAAAGATGTATACTAAGGCCCTTGAACTTGAAAGTAAATCACAGATTCTTTCTTGAAAACATACAAATATTGTAATAAAGATTATTATATGTAGATACACAATTAACCCTCAAAACCAATTTACATTAAGAGTTATATGTTTCTTGGACATTTTAAACTGAAATGTAGGTTATTGTGTGTTACATAGGTTATTTTATAAGGCATAAATGGCATGAAATTATGTGCCCATTCTTTTAATGCTTTTTGTTTTTAGGAATATTAAAAAGCATGCTTATTCTGCAACAATTTACATACAATTGTTTAATAGTGTCAATAGGATAAAACATCATACTGTAAAATAGATTATTTCAAAACTGGTATATTATTAAAATTATGTTATCTTTATTTTAGATGGTCTTTAATACAGGGTTGTTCTGAACTGAATTATAGGATAAAACTAAAACATCATTATTTTATTTCCATATATGACACTCACGTATCAATACAATGCTGTATTCTTATGCCATCCCCTACAAAGCTCACAATGGTTCTTGTCTCCATCATTAGAAGGCTATCCAGACACAGTAAAAAAATGTAAGAGTTGAGGATCATCTGGTTAATTTGATCACCTTAAGCAAATCAGAGGCTCCAAATCTTGGAATGACATGCAGCGTCACAGAATACAGAAGTTGACAATTGCTAGAGCCTTGCCTTCCCAATCAGAATATAATTATTTTAAAGTAAAAAAGAAAGAAAGAAAGAAAGCAGTAGCATATTCTTCTGAATCATCTGTTTTAACCACAGAAAAAAGGTTTGTGCTCTTAAAAGTTGCTTTGATCCACAAACAAAACATAATCAAGTATTATTAACTGAATTTGGTTTTCTTTTCTTTTTCTTTTTTCTTTTTTTTTTTGGCTGGGGCTGGGTTTGAACCAGCCAGCCCTGGAATATGGGGCCAGCACCCTACCCTTTTGAGCCACAGGCACCACCCTGAATTTGGTTGTCTATGAGAATCAACTTTGTTTAATTTACAAGCTCAGGGAGCAAGCCATATTTAATCTAAATGAATGATTAAAGTCAAATGTTTGTGTGTATGTGTATGCATGTGTGTGTGTGTGTGTCTTTAGAGCTTGATGGTATAAGAAAGGAATCCCCAGTTCTAACCTCGGCATATTACTCTGGCAAAAAGAATAGTGTTTATATCAGTGTCTTACAAGCCTAGTTCAAATTCATAAGCCCTCAGAGGCCTGTCAAGTTAACCTTTGAAAATAATTCATGATTTTTGTTTGCCAAATGTTCATTTTTTATACTCCACTGTTAAAACCAAATGACTTCTTCCTGCAGACTATGCACTATTTACAAACTCTGATTGTCCCATTCGCATTTTTTGCCACGTGTAACTACACCTAAAGTACATGTGGGTATACATGTGAGTACTTAAGGGAAGAGTCATATCTGGTTGTGCTTGCATTGCTAGAAATAATGATTTAATAAGCTTAAAATCGATTTTCAATTGTTTAGTGTAAGTAGGTTAGGAATTGAATTAAGAAAATGATTGCAGATGATGGTCAAAAGGGAACAGAGACAGGAGAGAAGTGGATCAGAGAAACCCAAAATCCGTTTCAAAGCATCACAGCCTGAAGCCTGGCATTTTCAAGCAAACTGTCTCGCCAGAGCTTGCCCCAGTGCAACTTGGCCCAGATGACACTGAGCACTGAGAGACAAGGCTGACTGCAGATGGGGCTGCCCTCTCAAGAAGAGCGAGTGTATTGGGGGAGTTAGTGCAGGAATGCTGAACTCCCTAGTGACAGGCTGGGAACCAAAACCTTCTTAAGAGAGAATGAGTCTCTCAGGAAAATAAGGTAAATATCTTCTTTCTTCTGTCATCCCTGTATTGGCTGGAGTATCAGCTCCTCTGAGCACAAGGCTTCCTGAGGGGTTGTCTCCTGAGATCTGTGTGCATGGTCTGATTGAGTTCTGTTTTGACATCCTGCTCCTGGATTGTGTTCCCTGTCCAATACTCTGTTTGTGTTAAGATCATAAATAACTTAGAGTAATAATAGTAAGAGGTAGATCAGTCTAATTAACATAGTTAAAGAAATAGTTGGGTTAGAAAATTAAAGCCCAGCAAGAACCATGACAGAGGGTTTAGCCTCCGCCCTGAGACTGATGACTAAAACAGTGATGTGTGTAATAAAAGTGGAGCTAGACTGAGCATGCTTCTGTTGGTCTTCACGCTGAGAGGTGGAGAGTCTCCTGGCTAGCTTCTTAAAAAACATCCTTGTGTTTTGACTCTTTATTGTCCCTCATCCTCTTGTCCTGCCAGTCACTGGGAAATAAGTCATAGTGTAGCATGGAGCTGGTCCCCAACAAGTGTATGTCTTTAAAATTCTGTATGGAGAGTTTTAAAGTGACAAATTAGATAATAACTAAGCAAATTTTTCATTAGGGAAACTAGAAATGAGGAGATGGAAGGAATTTAATAGAACCATCTGCTTGAAGGCAGAAAAGAGCTAAAAGCTCCCGATCCAGGAGAAGATGGCAATCCAACCTTTTCCAAAAGTTCTCCCAAGAACCTCTGAAAATGCCCAAAGAGGTGGCTGGACAACTGAATAGCTCTTCTGAAATTCTTTCATGGCTCATAGCCCCAATTGAGAGTAGAGCATTCACAAAGATGATGACATTAGTGTAATTAGAATACAGTTTGATTCCATCCTGAAGTAAAGGTGAAATGAAAGCCATCAGTCCTCACACACACCAGACCATCCCAGTCATGACCCAATATTTGCTGATCAAAATGAATTAAAGTATTTTAGATAGCAAATTCTTCCAGTTGCCAAAACAGAGGAAAACCAAAAATACTAAACCAAAAATTAAATCTACAAAGAAATTATGAACTATACTGTCAAGCATCAGATTAAAAACAACTAAGGAAATAAAGAAATATAAATCAGAATCAATAGGAAAAAAGGGAAACTGAAAGAGATCCATGGGGGTGTCTGATATTAGAAATATCTAACACACATTTTGAATGAAAAAACACCTAACAGAAGCAATACACGTTACTAAAACATTTGTATCCCTGTAATAATTTGAAATAAAAAATACATAAAAAACAATGCTGACTAACTTCAGGACATTTTAAAAATACACACGATTACCAATATTGACAAACAATTAGAAATGGCAAAATATTAGAAGACAAAAAAATGTGAATTCTAAGAAACAGGACAAGAAGTTTATAGATAGTATTAGATGTAGATTAGATATGAATAAGCGAGAAATAAAAAGGTGTAAGAGAGACCAGTAAAAACTATCAAGAGTGAATCATACAAAGAAAGATAAAAAATATAGAAAAAAGTAGGAAAAACAGAGAGGATTCAGTGACTTCATCTAGTCCACATTTAGAATCCACATTTCAAGCTATGATTACAAATTAGAACAACAATTCCACAGATTGAAGAAACCATGCAAGTTCTTAGTAGAAACTCACACTTAGATAAGTTATAGAAAAACTGCTGAAAAACCAAACACAAAGAGAAAATCTTAAAGTCAAATGGATAAAAACAAGGAGGGAGAGGGAGGGAGAGAGAGAGAGAGAGAGGGATAATACCTAAGGAAAACCATATCAATGAGAACATGAGTGGAGTAAAATTATTGCCAATCCAAAATATTTCTGATCAATGAAGATATACATCTGTAATGAAGAGGAAATAAAGATATTTTGCACAATTGAAGTTGACTAAAAAAAGGAAGAAATAGTAACTAAATACTTGGCTACCCTTCTTATCAAAGACTTCAAAAATATAGTATCAAAGAAATTATTTGTATTTCTGAGTCAAACATAAGGCTATGGTGGATTTTCAACTTGTATATATTTATCTAATGTAAATAAAATTATAGGTACTCTCTATATTTATTAAAGTATGCTAGAGAAACATAATTTAAAGTAAAATATTAGACTGGGCCCAGCAGCTCATGGTAATAACCCTAATGCTCTGTGAGGTTGAGGCTGGTGGATTGCTTGAGCTCAGGAGTTTGAGACCAGTCTCTATTAAAAATAGAAAAAGTAGCCAAGCATTGTGGTGGGCACCTGTAGCCCCAGCTACTCGGAGCCTAAGGCAAAGACAGTCAGTTGAGCCCAGGAGTTTGAGGTTGCTGTGATATCTATGATGATGCCACGGCACTCTAGCCCAGGTAACAGAGAGAACTCTGTTTCGGATAAATAAATAAATAAATAAATAAAGTTTAGAAAATCTGCTGTGAAAATATATTTTGCATGAAGGATGAGCTACACAGGTGTATGATACAAAATAGAGCTTTGGTGTTGCATGTTAGGTGGTGCACCAAACAACACCTCAAACTCCTGGGCTCAACTGACTGTCTTTGCCTCAGGCTCTGAGTAGCTGGGGCTACAGGTGCCCACCACAATGCCTGGCTACTTTTTCTATTTTCTTTTTTATTATTAAATCATAGATGTGTACATTAATGCAATCATGGGGTACAGTGTGGTGTTTTCATACACAATTTGAAATATTTTCATCAAACTGGTTAACATAGCCTTCATGTCATTTTCTTAGTTATTGTGTTAAGACTTTTATATTCTACTTTTAGAAAGATTCACTTGTACCCTTGTAAAACAAACCATAGAGGTGATCCCACCAATCACACTCCCTCCACCCACCCACCCCCTTTCTTTCCCCTCCCCCTCCCCATATTCTCAGGCTATAATTAGGTTATAGCTTTCACATGAAAGGTATAAATTAGTTTCATAATACGGCTGAGTACATTGGATACTTTCGCTTCCATTCTTGAGATACTTTGCTAAGAAGAACACTTCTAGCTCCATCTATGTAAACATGAAGGAGATAAGGTCTCCACCTTTCTTTAGGGCTGCATAATATTCCATGGTGTGCATATATCACAATTTTTTGATCCATTCATGGGTCGATGGGCACTTGTGCTTCTTTCATGATACTTTTTCTATTTTTAATAGACACTGGCCATGCCATATTAGATTGGCAATAATTTTACTCCACTCATGTGGTCATAAATTGTGTTCTGGCATACTTTTTTAAATTATATACTATAAAGAGTGCCACCCAAACCCTTCCCTTTTACTTAATTCCCACTTTTACCAATGTAGTCTGATGGAAATTGTTGATCAGCATGAGAAGGGAGCAAAGATGGCTAAGGCCGGTCTTTATCCTCAGAAGAGTTCCCTGTGCAGTAGAAGTGGAGTTGGCTGAGCATCATGGATGAATAAGACATAGATGTGAACAAAGCTAGGTGAAGTAAGGGCTGAATGTGAACTAAGATCAGGTGTCTTGGCTCAGGCCCGTAACTCGGCAGTTAGGGCATTGACCATATACACTGAGGCTGGAGGGTTCAAACCAGCCTCGGCCAGCTAACCAGCAACAACAACTACAGTAAAAAAATAGCCAGACATTGGTGGTGGGTGCATTTAGTCCCAGCTACTTGGGAGACTGAGGTGAGAGAAACACTTAAGTCCAAGAGTTTGAGGTTGTTATGAGCTATGATGCCACAGCACTCTACCAAGGGTAATATAGTGGGACTCTATCTCAAAAAAAAAAAAAAAAAAAAGAAGGGATGTCTCAACTTTTCTAGTTGGAACTTTACTGTTGGGCTTGAGCTTTTCTAAGGTGCAGCTTTCCATTTTTATATCCATTTGACCTGGAAAGCATGCAGAAACACAGCATGGAAATCTACGCCGTCTCAGAAACTTTGGATCCATTTATTTATTTATAGAACCTCAAACCCATTTTGAAGCCACACTTGATGAAATGCTACCTCTTTCTGGAAGGATCCCTTGAGCACACATCTCGTGAGGTCAATGTTGTACTTTCACAGGACTTTATATTTTCTCTTCATATTGTAGTCAATCACTCTTCATGGATCAGTTTTATTCAGTGAGTCATCCATAAACATTTGAATTTCAAGGACATTATCAGATGCTTAGGGCAAAAAAAAAAGAACAGGATAAATCTTGCCTAAAAGTCTGGGTCATCATACTTCCTGCTTCTTACTCTCTGTTTTCTTTGTTTGATATTAATTACACATATATTTAAATATATGTTAGTAGAAAATTGATGTCATTTTTGTTTGTTTTCAGATATAATACATGTCCTATAGTTAATTGACCATGGGTCAATTGAGTGAACTATTTGTGGATACCTTTTGTCATGAAACAAGATCTTAATTAATCACTTGAAAGTAATGTTTGTAGTTTTTCAGATTCAACGTTATTGAAAGCAACTACTCTTATTAAGGGCAGAGGCACAAGGAAAGGCCAAATCTTCTGTACTGATTCTTTTTACAAATGAATAAAACCAATCTGTAAACAATGTTAACTGCTGTGTTATAAAGTCTTCTTATTCTCATAACCTTTATGCATATTTTTTAAATTTATAAGTCAATATTTTCATTATCTGAGATAAATAATTATAATCAGATTACACATTGCTTTAATTCTAAATCCTCAATTAGTATTTAATTTTTTTTCAGAATACTAATACGTGTTCACAGTGGGGAGAAATAGAAACTATCCAGAAGCAAAGAGGGGTTAATTTAAAAGTACTGGTTATATCACCAATCAGAGGTAAATTTAATATTTTTCTGTAAATATATGTGTGAATGTATTTATGAAAATGAGATTATACTGTAATGGAGATAATACCTCATAGGGCTGCCAGGAGGATTAAATGAGAGCATGTTGCGTGTGCCTGGTAGGCCATAAGTGCCCAATAATGTAGCTATCATTACATAGTATTTACAGTTTTAAAGCCTACTTTTGTCTCTACGATGGCATATAATGAACATTTGCTGTGAACTGATATTCATCCACAAGTCTTGCTTCTTTAAAGCTATTGAACCATTTTCTATTGTGTGGATAAATCTAACTTATTTTTCCCCTATTCCTGAAAATACTTTTTTTAAATTTTTTTCTTATAATGGGAAAAGGGAGACCAATAACTTAGCTGTTGATCTTAAAAAAAAATCTCTTTAGTGAGACTTTCTTTAGTTAATTTTCAGCATAACATACAACGTTATTATATGTTGAATCTACTTTAATTTAAAATTTCGTCATTTCCCTAAACAAAACGAGTATTTCAAATAAATTTAATTGTCTACCTTCTTTCTATCCTTTGTGGTGATATAGTTATATGCATTCTAACAATTAAGCTTACAATTCATCCTAGAAAAAGTACTACATACTTTATTGCTTCACATCATTAAGGACACTTTTGATGTACTCCCCATGGGAAGCCATGCTCTGAGACCAGCACCTAATCATCCTTTAAAACCATTTTGTTTTGTTTTGTTTTTGCAGTTTTGGGCCAGGGCCAGGTTTGTATCCACCGCCTCTGGTATATGGGGCCGGCGCCCTACTCCTTTGAGCCACAGGCGCTGCCCCCTTTAAAGCAATTTTGAAACTTAATTCTGGAAGGACCATCAGAGTCAATAATGCATGGCACAAACACACACACACACACTAACAATAATGAATGCCACTCAGCAAGACACCACTACATGTTGACACAAGTGCAGCTGGGTGACACTGATATACCAAGGTGATACAACCTTACTGAGTTGCTTATACAATGGTGAGAAAGTAAGCCCATGGTAGCAAGTTCATGTACTTGTAGACCTTCATATGACAATGACAACTCTGATGGTCATTCCAGAAAAAAGAATTTGACAATTGCTTTGAAGGGTATCCTGGCATTGGTGCACAGTGTCCCTGAGGGAGTACTTCGAAGGTGACTGTAGTGACATTCAGCAATGAGGTAGGCAGCACTTTTTCCTAGGATGACTTTGCCAACTTAATCGTCAGACCTCATACATCTTACTATTACAAATATCATGTAACCTCAGCATATTATTAAAGTACATGCCAGTTATAGATTGGTTGCCTCTCAGGTCCAAATCTGTCCTGCAGTCCCCTCCTCGATAATAGTAGAGCTGGACCCCATAACAGTTCTCCTTTGCCACTTGTCTCAATTGTGTACTTTGCATAAGAAGGGACAGCTGGGCAGAGCAAGGGGACAAGCTTGTCTTCCTGGTTTTGCTGTGCTTTTCTGTGTGCTTCTTATGGCAACGCTCCTAGAAGTATGTGGGTCCAGGGGATTTAGAGCTTCAGATTTTCACCAGAAATGCAGCACCTTCCTAGTCACCAATCCCAGTTTACAGGCTATGAAAGAGCTCTTTGCCTGGCCACTCAGTGAGTTTCTCCACCCTCCAAGAGGCCGTAGTCCTGCAGGGGTCTTCCATGCCTATTCATCTTTGAATAGTCTTCCTTAGCTCCCTTAAATATAGAAGATTCTCTCATTTGCTGTCCCTACATTGTTTAGCATTCTTTTAAATTCCTTTACTTGTTAACCACACTATTACTAATTAATAATTTACATTAAAACTTTCCTATTCAAATCATTAATGTGTTTTATGTTTCCTGACCAAAATTTGATATATGTTGTAACTTCACATCATTAATATTCAGTTTTATTTATTTACACATTTAATATTTTGGACATTTCATTTCAACCTAAAGCTTTGTGCTTCCATCTGGGGTCATGTTTCTTCATTGTGATGAAATTGTTTATTATTTATTCCTTAAAGCATGAGCATGAGACATGCTTATGATAATTTATTTTGGTCTGAAATTCCTATTTCACTTTCATCCTACCAGCATTTTTTCAGTGAATAGACACTCCAGATTGGTAGGGTTCTTTTTCCTTTTTAAATATTTTCAGGCTATTGTTCTCTAGATCCCCAAATTTGGTTTACACATGTGGCATCAGTATGTAGCCCCAGTGATGGTAACATGACCTTTAGCTTCTGGTTGTTTGTAGAATTTTATCATTGTATTTGATTTTTGCTATTTGACCATGAATTTCCTAGGAGTATTTGTCCTATAAGATTCACAGAGGTTCTTGAAGGTGTGGATTGATATTGTTCATTGGATTATTAATTTAAATATTTATATTCCTGTGTCACTCTCTTCTGTCATTCTAGGAGTCTAATTAAAGACCTCCTGGTTGAGCCCCACTCACTTCTCTCATCCATCCTGACTTTTTACTTCCCATTCATTTTTCTCTCTATACTTTAGTTTGGATGTTTTCTATTGATATCTTTTTGAGTTCACTAGTCCTGTTGCCTGCTGCATGCAATCTTCTGTTAAACCCATCCAATGAGAGCCCTAATACCAACCTGTAAAGAATGTTTTCAGTATTTTTTATTATTAAGATACAATCTACATAAGTGTGCATATGGTAGTTATCAATGCCAATCAGTAAATGTGCATATCTTGATATAAACAGCATAGTCAAGATATAAATCATTGATTCTCATCATCTCAGAAATTTCCTTCACATCCACTTGTGTCCATTTTTATAGTTCGAAGTAAGTATTCTCATTTCTGAAATTGTTGATTAGTTCTTACTTTGAACTTCATATGAATGAAATCATACATTGTGTTTTCTTTGGTGTCTACACACTTTTATTCAACATAATGTTTTTGAGATTTACTCATGTAGTTGCAGGTAGTGGTCATTTATTGTTATTACTATTCAGTAAAAATTACTATTATGAATGTTACTGAGGACTACATGCCATTGTATGAGTAGCTCACAAATTGATCTTCCATTCTCTGTCAATGGACATTTGTGTTATTTTCAGTTTGGAGACAGTATCAACAAATCTGCCACTCAAATATTCTTGTGTTGTTTTTCATGTGTGTCTCTCTGTGTGTGTGATTTTTAAATTTATCTAGGAAACATACCTAGCAAATGGAATAACTGTATCATATGGTAAGTTTAAGATTACAAGAAATTTTCCACTTTCTAAAGTGGTTAAACCATTTTCCACAGCAGTTAATTCTAGTGGCTCCATATTTTCACCAAAGGTTGGTGTTGCCAGTCATTCATTCATTTCCCTTTTTTCTCACTTTATTCCTTTTTTCCTTCCTTCCCTCTTCACTTCCTTCCTTCTTTTACTTCTCTCCTGTGCTTCTCTCTCTTATCCATGCTAGGGGTCTATAGTGATATCTCACTGTTGGTGCAATTTATATTTGTTTGATGATGTTGAACAATTTTCTTGGGCTTATTAGCCAATCATATATCTTCCTTTTAGAAGTTTCTAAGTAAATTTGCCTATTTTACTGTGTTATCTCCTTTGTTGGTTATCATTAAAAGTTGTGTACATAGTGAGCCCTTCTTCAGGTAATTGTATTACAAATATTTCCTTTCAGTTTGTCACTTACCTTCTTATTTTCTTTGTGGTATCAATTAAGAGAATTGTTTAATTTTGATAAAGTCCAATTTATCCATTTTCTTTCTCTTATAAAATCTATCCTTTCATATTGTCTCTTAAAGGCTTTATAGTTTTCACTTTGATATTTGGGTCTCTAATCTATTTCAAATTAAAAGTTTTGGTAGGCTGTGAGGTATGCATTGAAGTTTTTGTTTGATTTAGTTTTCCCATACATTTATCTAGTTTCTCTGGAACCAATTTTTTTTTCCAAAGACTTTTTCCAAAGAATATTTATTGCCTTGGTCATTTGGTAAAAATCTATTAAAAACAGGAGTCTATTTTTGGAATCTATCTTGATCCTTAGATCTAGTCATCTACATACTTCCTGACATTTTTATATAAATTACTTCCTTAAGGGAAAATTGACATCTTAATAATATTGAGTTTTCTAATTCATAAGTATAATATATCCACTCATAAGATGTGACTTAAGTATTTTCTTATCTAAAAAGAATTCCCAGTCCCCATACGTGACTCCTTTTTGGCTTAGGTGATCTTTATTTGTATCTTTATATGTGGAAATCATATTTTTATATAACATGCTGATTTATGCAAGTAAGTTATACTTAATTATAGACCATATCTTATATATTTAACTATCTTTGCATTCTAAAAGAAAGAAGCTAGAATAAAGAAAACATTATGATATATTTATTGGTATTAAATTATTTTGTTAAAGTGAAATTTTTTAAGTGCTCAATTAGACAAAGTTTCTAGTGATGCACAAAAAATAGAGTTTATTTTTTAATATAATAATTCATTGCTGGTTTAGAAAAAGGTTAGCTAATTTAACTATACATGTATTTTAATCACTAGGGGTCAGAAATTACAAGGGCTGAAAATGTCATGGTAGCATCAGTAACTCTAAATAATGTTTTTTTTAAAAGCTGTAAACACATTCAGTTGCAAAAGTATGTAGTACTGCTCTATATAAATTAGCTTTATTTTTATTGTTTAGGGTTAATTGAGGATACAGAGAATTAGGTTATACTGATTGCATTTCTGAATCATAAATAATTATAGCTATGATTATGGATTATATACATATATAAATACATTCATACATTTATGTTTTTAAATTTTAGCTAAATAAAAGGGGTGTGGTGGCACATGCCCGTTGTCTCAGTTACTTGGAAGTGAGGTGGGAGAATTTCTGGAGCCCAGGGATTCAAGGCTGTAATGAGCTATGATTGTGCCACTCTACTCTAGCCTGGATGACAAAGCAAGACCCTGTCTTTAAAAGACAAAACCAAACCAAAATATTTGAATATACTACAAGTGTATTTTAACTATTTTTGATATTCATTTATCAATTTCTTCTGGAGAATGATAGTAAAATGGAATCTAGCTGTTGCTCCTTAGATGATAATTTAGATTATATATGGGGAAATGATTAATAGCAGTGACAATATTGAATTTCAAGTTTTGATTTGTTTTTTTATGTAGGAAATTTTGCTATAGAAATAAGTATTTTTTTCTGATTTTGAGTTATTGTGATGTTTGATAGTTGTCTCTATGTCTCTTTCTATTCCCCTGCCCTCCCACAACCATTTATTTCAGTTCTTGTCTTTGGCAGGGCTACAGTTAGCTGAGCCTGTGCTGCTGGGCACAGAGGTCATCCTGCCCACCCTGCTAGACCTGGGCTAGGATGAGCTGCAGAGGAACTAGCTTGGGTACCTTCAGCAGGTCTCCCCTGAAGATAAAAGCAAATAGGTGGTGAGCTCCAGGAGCTCAGCAATGCTGCCTTCAGGGACAGAAAAGTCCTGGTTGCTGACCCTGGTGGCTTGGACACCCCAGCGTGGTAATGACACTGGAGGGTATTCAGCTCTCACGGGGCCTGGCTCTTGGCTGGGCTCTCCTCTGCTGGGTGATAGGGTCAACAACCAGCTCAGGACCTCATGGCCTGTGCACTAGGACCTGGCAGGCAGGATACTCACACAGCAGCCTGCAGATGAAAGGCAGGACCATGAGCAGGACCATCAATGCTTATTGTCCATTTTTCCATTACATTTACACTGTTTTTCTGGTTGATCTACAGAAGTATTTAAATTGCTAATATTAATAATTTTCCAGGTTTAGTCTCTGAGTGCATCACTCACATATTAACTTTATCTGTGGTATCTACTATTGAACACAGAGAATTCAGACGGACATTCATCTTTGTTTATTGCTTGCTAATCTCTATTGCTCTATTACTCAAAACTCCTTCTTCACCTTTGATATTTTATCTACCCAGATTCATTATTGTGCACAATGTAACAGGGATATGTCTTAATATTCTCCAAATAGTATACTATTTTCTCAATATTTTCTATTTAAATTCTTCACACATTTTCCAAAAAAAAAATAAAAAATAAAAATAAAAATAAATTCTTCACACATTTTCCCTTTGATATATTGTGCCACCTAATATGCTGAATATTTCAAATACTCCAAATATTCCAATTTAAATGGTTATTCCTGAACCAATTTTACACCGTTTTTAATTCTACAAATTTGGAGCATGTGTACACTTGTAGAAGCATGAGTCTCAGAATCAGTTATTTAAAAACAAACAAAAAAAACCCCTTGATTTAGCCAATTATAGCATCCTAATAAAGACAGGGCCATTGTTCTCAATGTTCTTAGTGAAGTACAAAGGGAGGGATGGTCTCTTTTATGACAATATAATATTTGATGTGAATGGTGCTCACTTGAGTTAGACAAACAGGTTAGGACCTAGAATTTTAGTTTCAAATTATTATGAACATCTTTGTATGTGTTTTTTGTGTGAATGTGTATGTTTGTCTGTTTACTTGTTTGTAGCAACTTTGGATGCAAGCTCCGGGGCTCAACTCCCTGGGTTCAAATCCTGGCATTTTTATTTCCAATGTGTGTGAAATTCATTTGCTTCAATTTCCTAACCCACAACATGAAGAGAAACTATTACTAAACTTTTACTGAAAATCAATTTCAGAGGGCATATTTGTTATATATTATTATGATTCATTACGATTTTTAATACTATACTCCCCCGGCAGCACCTGTGGCTCAGTGAGTAGGGCATTGGCCCCATATAACGAGGATGGCTGGTTCAAACCTGGCTCCCGCCAACCTGCAACAAAAAATCGCCAGGCACTGTGGCGGGTGCCTGTAGTCCCAGCTACTTAGGAGGCAAGAGAATCACCTAAGCCCAAGAGCTGGAGGTTGCTGTGAGCTATGACACCATGGCACTCTACCAAGAGTGACAAAGTGAGACTGTGTCTAAAAAAAAAAAAAAGAAAAAGAAAAAAACTACACTCTACCTTCTACTATGATACTGAAATCTCATAAATTTATTTTCTTAAAAGAAACATGTCAAAGAGGCTCTTTCTTTAGTAAAACTTACAAAGACTTGTGTGCTTGAGAACATCTTTATTGGTCTTTGCACATTTAAGTAGAAGTTTCACTAGATATATAACTACATATTTTGATGATTTTTTTCTTTAAGATGTCAACAATATTACTGGTCTACTGCTTAGTACATTATCTACAGATACTGAGGAGCATAATAATGGTTTCTAAGTCAATTGTAGAGGATTTTATTTTTTCCTTCTTAGTAACCTTGAAAACTCTCTCTCTCTTTTTTTTTTTTTTTTTGGTGATTCTTACATGTCACTACATTTCCGTATCAATCTTTTTATTATCTGTCCTGTTTGGCTTGCCATCAATCTTTTAAACCCAAGTTTTCATAATCTTATTTAAATTTATGAATCTCTGCATCAATTCATTGAGTTCCTCTAGTCATCTCTCTTTTTACTTTTTTTGGAATTTTAAGATATGCAACTTCACTCTTCTACTTTACTCCCCATTCCTTTTTCACCACTTTCCTTTCTAATCCTTCTGAATGAGTTCCTTTATCCTATTTTCCATTTTGCTAATTCTTCAGCTGTTTCTATTTGAACCATTGAGTTCTCATTTTTAAATGTGATGTTTTCACACCCAGAATCCCTGGCTGTTGTGGTTATTATATTTTATTATTGTTTGGCGCTGTTTCAGGTGTACAGTAACCCACTGTACCTATTAGAAGACACTTAGCATATTAATTTTAAATTTAATCTATAGGTTTGCAATTTGTTGTCTTCAGCCAGTAGGTTTATGGTTTGTTGTCTTCGTCTTATATTCAGGAAGCTTTTAAGATGTCTTTTTAGTTTTCCTTATGAACTTATATTGCTTTCAGGGATTAGTCACCTTGTATACTTGGAGATGAGATAGTAACTCACAACCTGGTTGCATGTCCTTCTCGGTACCATTAGTGGGTAACAAACATGTCATACACAAAGAGCTCTTATGAGATAATTTGTAAATTTACACAGATACTGGTTTTGTTGTTGTTATTTCTTTTGAGGGTGAATTTCTCACCTTCACCTCTCCTAGCCAGAATGTTTCTGCAAGGGAAAAAACAGGAGACGGAAAAGGACACACTCCCTCCAGCGACTTTAAATCAGTCAGTGCTCACCAGAATGTTTCTGCCATAGGTTCTTCCACCCTTCATTCCCTTTGTCTCCACCTTTACCTCCCAGTACGCCCCTACCCACAGACAATCCTACCTATCTTTTGCCTGCACACATCTATCAACCTTTCCGGAATATCTTCAGACTTGGGTTAGTAGAAGAAGCCAGAATCCATATTATCTCACCCTCTTCTCAGGAACTAGAACTTGGAATAGTTTCCCAAGGTATAAATATAGAGACATATAAATTATTCACACCTTAAATTATTCTCACCACTGTAGAATCTCCAAAGCTAAACAGCATCCCAAAATTAGATGAGTAAACTTTTCCCAGAGATCTTTGAGGACAGACAAGAGTACATATCTTTTTACTTGTATATTTCATATCAGGATTTTGCACAGACTAGAGTCAATGAACATTGATAAGTCACCTATATATAAATTTCCTTATAATGTTGTTGCTAAATTTGAAAAATCTTATGATTAAATCAATTAGACTAGCTAGGGAAATCAAAAAACAAAAAAATATATACTTTTTTTAGTTAATTCCAGAATAACTCAAGTCATTGGAAATTTGTGACTCAAGTCATTGGAAGTCTTGTGATATCAAGACTTTAATATGTACTACTACATAGATACTTATGTTTAGTTTTTTTAATATTGATTTTTATTTATTAATCTGATATGATTCCTTAAGTCTTTGGAAGTTAATACTAAACCAATAAGTAAGAAGGAAAAGAAGTAGGAATTTTCATAAAATTAGTGAACAATTTCAAAAATAAATACAATCTGATAGAGATTTTATTTCTTTCTCCAGTTCCATATGGTTAAAGAAAAAAAGATTCAATGAGAAGAGATGGCATTCACCCATCCATTTAAAATCAGTGCTATGTTTCCAACGGCTAAAACAGTTACAGTTGCACTGTTCATTACTTTGGAAGTGTCACATTTTCTAGTATGACAAGATGTATTATGGATGGGGGGTTTTACAGATGTGGAGAAATCTCTCTCCAAGTTGTTTATTTGATTTTCTTCCCTTCTGCCTCTTTGTACTTTCGCGGCCAACCTTGGGATAATGGGATTACTTTATGCCTTCCACATCAGGCTCTGGATGAGTGCACAGAGGCCAGTGGCAAGAGAAATAAGATGGTTGTAAAAATGCAAACATTGGAAGTTAAAAAAGGTGCACCCAATAACTTGCCCTTAAATTTAAAAGGAACTAAATGAGGAACTTCTGGACAATTTATCTTACTGTTTACTGATAACAAGTCACTTTGTTTTTATGTGCTCAGTCTAGTATTCCATAATTTATTTGAAAGAAGATGAGAAATAATGTAGATAAATGATGAAGTGTCAGGGTCTGACGCTCTTAAATGAAGCTATTATGGTCAAAGAGAAAACGTAAAACCTGCGGCTCATTATGAGAGTGTTCTACTTGTCAGTTAAGTGAAAAGGCCTGGAATGATTTCCAGTTTATTTGTCATTGCAGTTATTAAAGCTGTCTTTTTGGTGCCATGAAAATGAATTGAAGACTTTATTCGAAGTAAATTTGTACTAAAGCTTTCAGATGTATCTTATGTGAGTTCAGTGAGGCAGGGAAGCAGCTTAAGACCTGAAATATTACAAGGAGACAACTACCGAAGTCTTTTAAACACACTAGAATACATAAGTGCCAAGAAATGAAGTGTTTTCTTGATGAGGAAACAAACTTTTGACTGTCATAATGCAATAAGACTGGTTATGGTGTACAGCATTTGCTAATTGCTGGAAGAACTAATTGCCTATTTGAGTAACAGTTCTTCCAAACTATCTTTCATAAGATTGATTTTCAGAATCATGAAAATATGCATTGTTTTAAGTAACAAATACTTGCTAAAATGTAGTAAAAATTATCAGAACAAACAAATCACAGAAACAAAATGTTTAGTCCTTTTTGTATAATAAGAGCTGTAAGGGTAGAACAGTAAACTTTTACAAAACTTAAAAGGTAAGATATGTAAAGACCCTGAGTTGTCTAATCTATCATCCTAATTGAATTATTGGACTGCAAAAGGCTGCATCTAACTACAAGAAATGAAAGTATTATTGACATTTTTATCTCATGGGGCTGTTTTTCAAATATCTTACATCCTTGCTGAGGTGTGAGAGTAACCTACACTTTAGCTTACCTTAGAAGGAAATCACATCAGATGGACTATTGATATGGTTGAGATGGATGTTTTTTCCTAAGCACTGAAAAAAATTAACTCTTTTATGTTTCCTTATGTCATGACCGAGAGAGGCCTTTAGTGTTTCCTTATGCTATTCTGGAAGTTACAGGGGTTTTTTTTGTTCTGTTTTTTTGGCACAGTTTAGCTATGCTTTTTGAAAATTGAGAGGTGAGATTAATAGGGATCTGCAAAGGAAAATGGGTAAATCCTTTTTCTCTATATCAGTTTTTCACTCCACCACATGAAATAAGTAGAATTACTAAACTGAATGTTTTATTTCAGGCCCAAGAAATCTCCCAGTCATGCCTTTGACTCTTTATTGTGGATATTACAAATGTTTTCACACATCTTCAGGGTCAGTTTAGAAACAAAATGGATTCTGCAACCCCCTCAGAGGTAATCTTTCAGTGTTTCCGTCAGATTTTATAGCCATTTTCAGTGATACTGTCAGAGTAAATGGTCTACCAAGCTCTTTATTATATGCCTTATTTCAGGCATTTAAATGTTCAACAAAACCTTCCTTGGGGATCAAATTTGTTGTCATATTTGGAATGTTTGAAATAGTCCTACAAGTTTTAGATGCTAATAGCTACAGACCCAGATGATTTAAAAATAAATGCTTTACAAAATCTTAATCATAATGTGACAGTAGAGAAAGTTACATTGTACCAAATTGCAGATAAAGGTGTAGAGTTTAGATTGGATTCAGACTCCATTCAGATTTGAATTGTGTTTATACTACCAAAACGTTTGTTAAAAGATAGATAAGTTTTATTGAAGATGCAATAATCTGGGGACAAACTGAAGAATTTTTGATGATTCATGTATTAACATCTGTGTATTAATGTATATATACATGCATTCTTACAAGGTTCCTATGTTTTTGAGCATGTTCAAGTCTTTATGCCAAGCTAATTAGTTCACTCTGTCAATCAAATATGTTTTATCTCTATTTCGTTATTTGGTATGTATATGTCAAGCACTAGATGAGCTGAATTATAAACACAGTTCCTCTTTTCATTGAGATAGTATAAAAAGGGAGAAGTAGAATAATACAATAAGAAACACGCATGAAATTCAGTGCAATTAAAGGATGACATGGCGAATTCAGAGACATCTAATTTAGCCTGCGTTGTTAGTCAAGGAAGTATTTTCAATGGAAAACATTCCTACTTCAAATATCAAAGAGAGAAAAATTAACCTCATTGGGCTAGATCAAATGTATCCTACGTTTGAGTTTCCATGAACTCCAACAATCCAGCTAATCAGTTTCTGCCTTTCATAACAGTAGGGCAAGGTTCTTTGCATAAAATTTCATTGACCTTTTCTTCCCCAAATATTTATAGTCAGTGTGGGACTGTAGGCACATTAACAATAGAGAGTTCAAAACTGTTAAGTTGGAGATGGTCTACCTTGCTACAGATTAAAATCATACTCGTTTCTCTTCTTTTCACTGATATATATTAACAATGCCTAAACAGAGAATTAATCCATTTTTGTTTACTCAGTATCAACACTGGTAAACAATGAAGAAATTCAGAAATATGCATAATCTTTTTCCTTGCAAGTTTACAGAAAACAAAATTAGAAATGAAAGACAAGAACTTTTAAACACTGTTCCACATGCTTGTCTGAAATTTTCAAGTTTCCATTTTTCTCCGAAAGCATGACAAGTAATTTTTTGGGTGGTGCCTGTGGCTCAGTGAGTAGGGCGTCAGCCCCGAATACCAAGGGTGGCGGTTTCAAACCCAGCCCAGGCCAAACTGCAACAAAAACAACAACAAAAATAATAAACTACAAATCATTTGGTAGTATAGACTCTATGAAGCCTTCAATGACCTGATTAGATTATTTATTATAACAGGCCAACATAAGGTATTAATCATTGAGCAAGTGCTTATTGGTATGCTTAAATATTATTTTCAAGGAGGTACCTTTTTGCCTCTAAGGCAAACATTAAATGGACATGTGTCAAAATTCCATTTACCCATTACTAATGAAGGCAACAATCAATTTAAAATCAATTCAAAGAACATTTGATGAGATAGATATAAAGGTAATTTTAAGAAAGAAAATTAGGATAAGATTCTTGAGTTAAGTATAAAATTGTCTCATGTCTTACAGAACTACAAATTTTAACTTTTGGCATTTTCTTTCAACAGAAATGATTTACGTCTTTACTTGACGAAAATTATGCATAACTTATACTCTTAAAAAATTCTGAAGCCACGGCACTCTACCCAGGGGGACAGCTTGAGACTCTGTTTCAAAAAAAAAAAAAAATTATAAATTTGATAAGTAATAGATATCAAGTAATCAAAAAGTATCCAGTAATCTGTTGCTTGTTTCCACAATTCAAGAAGTATTTCTGAAAGTTAAATATGTGCATTGTGTTCAAAACCATTGCTGTAAAAGAAAAGAAATGTTATTACACTAGTGTCTAAGTGTGGTTTGGTTGAACTAATGAATCATTTCCACAGTGTACCAAGTCAGACAGTACTCTTTAAGGGAAATGAGTATGATTTTCGTATATGACTGTTTATAGTAAAGTAACTGTAAATCAGCCATTTACAGCTATTGGTTTGATGAAGGCATTATTTAATATTTGAATATTTTCATACATCTTCAAAAACAGCTTGGTAAATGTAGTTGCATTAGTCCCATTAAAAAACAAGTTAAAACTTAAGTTTTATGGATGCTTATTTTAAAGAGGTGAGTGGATTTGGAGCAAAGACTAACCCTATAATAAGGGCACGTATTAAAAGTTCCTTGTTATATGACTGGTCTGTGAACTGTATTCTCCCCAAATGCTTGTGCTGAAGCCTTAATTCCACCCTACAAATTTGGTGATAGGCTCTCCAGAGGTAATTAAGGATATGTGAGGTCACAATCCAATATGCCTGGTGTCCTTATAAAAAGAGAAAATGATACCAGGAATGTGGGAGCTCAGAAATAAAAGGAAACTATTTGCAAGCTGAGGGAAGAGGCCTCAGGAGAAACCAGCCCTGCTGGCCTCTTGATCTTAGGATTCCATTGCACCCATAATAGTAAGAAAATAATTTTTGTTGTTTAAATTACATACATAATGTGTGGTATTTTGTCATGACAGCCTTAAAAGATTTTCCTTGGAATTAAAGCTGGCATTTTACAATTCATATAAATGCAGATTGGTCATAATTATTAAATAAATTGCTTATATTAAATATTTGATCATAATCACATTGATGTTAGAAGCATGATAGGTTAGAAGAAATTGAAAAACAGACTAAAGAAAACTATATAATAAACTCCTACTAAAATATTTCCTGTAAAATGTCTTAAATTCTCAGCTCCATTCTTTTGCCCTTACCAGAATGTCTTTTCTATTTTTTTTTAACCAATTCATCCTATTTTCTCACTCTCAAAATGTGTTTTCTCCATTCTCTGAAGCAAGGATAAATTTCTTGTTTATTTCAATTACTTCTCAGAGAAAATACCACTAGTTTCAAAGAGCCTGACGCCATTGGACATCTGGTCATGTTTCTTAATCCCAGTCTGCATTGCTCCTGGCTAGTTCTACTCACCAGAAGGTGTTGAATAAAAAGGACAATTTGAATCACAGCCTTGCCTTGCTAAGGCTTTGTTCAGCAATATCTGTTTGTATTTCTACATCGAGCTTAGAAATAGACTAAATGTGACAAGCATGCAACCACTTTCCAGGCTCGAGAATAATTGAGAAAGCCAGATCCTAGTTTTTGGTCAGTGGTATTTTATTTTTCTTTTCAGAATTGTAGACCATTAGAGAGAAAAAATAAGGAAATAGGCCTTTAAAAAGTTATTCATTTCATGACATTGGTACTCTAAGAAAAAAATTTCATTTGCAAATACCTGATTGAATTCCTCCTTTTGACATGCCGAATGCTAACTGGAAACCTTATTACTTCCTCTGGGCTTTTCTTTCTATATATTCTTCCTTACTTTCCAATTTTCCAAGTACTGTCTTTTTTAAAAAGTAAGATCATTTAATTTTCTCCTACTCATTGATAGTTTGGGATTTCAAACTTTTTCTGGCAGCTTTACCACATGATAAAAACATAAAGCAAACTTGCTTAAACCTCATGCAAAAACAGTACAAATTCTTTCTTGGGGCCCAGAAAAAGGGAGTCAGCCCTCACCACGGGGAATGCTTGTTACATGAAATAAAACAGGAGAATATTCTTACTTACCGCTTGTTTCTTTGAACTCCACCTTCACTTCCAAATTAAGAATAGAATAGCAAACCTCATGTAAAATGGATGATCTATTCTGAGAGATGGGAGGTAACGACTTCTTGGAAATATTTGCCTTTTCTTTTGAAGAGATAAAAATCAGCCTTACATCTCAATACAAAATTTGTTTTTAATTGAACCACCAAAGTCCTAAATGCACATAGTTTTTATGGTCCCATATGCTGGATGCATAAACTGAGCTTAGAGGAATTTAAATGACATCTTCAAGATCAGCCAGGAACCTCTGGAGGAGCCTTGCTACCAGAAAAATGATTTTTTTTTTTCATTTTGCCACATGGTTATAAGAAACTCATACCTGATCTTGAGGATATTTCTCTGAGTAAAAGGTAAGCTGTGATCAGACATGTAGTGAATGTATTATACTGCTGCTATTACCCCAGTGTGCTATTATTCAGGGTTTATGAATAGAAAATTTTAAAGTAATCTCAGAAGGAATTTTATCTAATGTTCTTTCAACGAATAAAAGCTTTTCTTTTAAAGGAATTAGGAAGACAAAAACCTAAGATTATTGGAAACCTGGTAGTAGATCTTTCCTTAGCAAGATTAGGGTGAGTTATTACCGGTGAGTGGTAAACAGGGTTCATTCATTTCCCTTTTGTTAAGCTGAACTTCAGAAGAACAGTTGCCAAAGGCATTGCGGCAGATCATTTAGTCACATGAGTTGTATTGAAGAAATATGGCACCATTTTAGTCTTTCCATCTTTATCCCACAACTAATCCCTCTTCCCAGACAGAACGAATATTATTGATTTTGGAGGTAAATCGTCTAACATAGGCACATCAGTTGGTGGAGAAATTTTAGGCTTTTTAAATTTTTATCATTGCACTGGACAGTAGTGCATTAAAATGCTTCTTCTATTCCTATAACCAGAATTCTAAATATATTATGCAAGTTATACACAGCCACGTTAAACATTTTTTACATAGAGTGATAGCTGTAGTGATCGTGTATGAAACTTGTCCTTTTATTCATAAATACCAATTTCAGTAGCTTAATTTAAGAAACAAAATCAATAAAGGTTCACTAAATAGATTCATTAGTAAATGATGCTTAGTCTTTCTGATTTCCTTATGAGTAAATAGTGTTACTACCAAAAAAAAATTCTATATGGGCTCAGCACCTGTGGCTCAAGTGGCTAAGTCTTCAGCCACATACACCTAAGGTGGTGGGTTCGAATCCAGCCTGCATCTGCCAAACAACAATGATGGCTGCAACCAAAAATAATATCCAGGCACCTGTGGTCCCAGCTACTTGAGAGGTGGAGACAGGAGACTCGCTTGAGCCCAGGAGTTGGAGGTTGCTGTGAGCTGTGATGTCACAGTACTCTACCCAGGGGGACAGCTTGAGGCTCTGTCTCAAAAAAAAAAACAAAACTTCTATATGTTTCTCACAGAAGAGTAGTCTCTGTCATACAGACACTGTCTCATAAGGAACCTTTATCCCTCAAAACACTAAAGTTGTCATTTGATTTCTTTATGATTGATATATGCTTTTCTCCACTCACTAATGGAATAATGGACTCTACTTTTCAAAGTATCACTTATGGAGGTGTATGTAATATTCCATAGGATATTAACTGTTGGTAATCACAAATACATTTCATAATATATCATAGAAAAGTAATAAAGGATTTAGGGATGATAAAAAACATTTCTAAAACACATATTTATTTTGATGTTGGTGTAAGAATTCCACTTAGGAAAAGAAAACTTGCTATGTACCTTGTATAAGTAAATAGGTATGGGCAAAAGTGGAAATGGTATTCTTCACATTTATCTTAACCAGAGTGAATGTTTTGATTAAATGCATGCAATAAACTCATACTAAAGATGTTTCTGTCCTTTATTAATATGAGTTTG
The DNA here is from genome assembly GCA_963574575.1 of Galagoides demidoff. Taxonomy (NCBI): domain Eukaryota; kingdom Metazoa; phylum Chordata; class Mammalia; order Primates; family Galagidae; genus Galagoides; species Galagoides demidoff. Next base: position 32,535 of record CAUYQV010168327.1, read on the forward strand.
CTCTTGGGCTACTTATATTCAATGAGATGGGTAGTTTTACACATTTATAGAAAGACATTTGATAAGAAATTATTTTTCTCTGCAAATTTGTTTTAAAGACCACATTCCTCATTTTGAAGGCAAGATTCTAATTTGAGGGTTAGAGTCTAACACCTTCATGATGTTAGCTCTAGTGAACATGATTGTGTGCCTTAGTCAAGTTTCTTAAAATTATAATAGAGAATACAATTTAAACCAAAGGATATACAACTCTAGATAGTTTCCAAAGAGGGAAAACTGTGGAATCATATTAAGTGATGTTGAAGAATTCAAGAAGTAGTTAAAGAACCAAGAATAAAGATACAGAAATCTAAGCTAGAATGTAAACTATGGAACTTAAACTGACTTAGTTCTAAAGATTTTCAGAAACAGGCTCCTCATTTACTAATGTTGACTTTACGAGGGAGGACAATCTGATTTTTTGGCTTGGTTAATTGTCCATATAACTGAGAGAGGTAGATCTCTACATTACAATTTTATATGCTAGGACAATGGCAGTGAGGCAGAGTTTCCAGAGAATGATGGTCAGCCTAAGCTTGAAAGACCTCAGAGCAGGATAAATCAAATCCAGACAAATGACTCTGAGGACCGTGGCAGATGCCAAGCTGTATGAGATCACTTGAGTTTGAGACCTTGTCTGTCCTTGAAGGGGCATGCAATCTAGTTGGCAGTATAATAATAATATGTGATAAAAAAAAAATTTGTTCAAATAGTAGTTCAAAGAAATAAAATAACAACTATCCCAAAACACAGTTTTCTTACTGCTCTCCATAAATTGTATGAAGAGTGATAGGTAATGGACCACAATGGTTACTTTAATGTAGAATGGTTAATGGAAGTTTTGTAGTTATCATATCATAGAAATTTATCATAGAATTTTTTTCATCTATATTCTTTAAAAAGTAGATACTTATTTAGAAAGTATTTTAGGTGGAAGAATATACTGGTGGATAAGTTATAATTTCTTTTTGTTGATAAAAATAATGAAATTTGGGGGAGAAGCCATCAGGTCTGGAGACTTTATACTATACCAATTTATGAATAGCTCCACATATTTTATTGTGTATGATCTTCCAAGTGTGCTAAATCTTATGGTTTGATTTACTAAACTCTAATATTTTTAAGAAATGAATTGAAGAAAATTGTTTTACCGCTGTAAGATTCTGGAGAAATGTCTCCTTAGTTTTTCTTTATGAGCTGTTTCTTTGTGGGAAAGATAATATGGACATGGATAATAGATATATAATAATTTTAAAAATACTGGTTTGGTTTTATTTAGATTATGTTTATTTCATCAGATAGCTGTTTTTCCTCAACTTTTGACACTATGCTCAAGAAAATGAGGTATCTGCCTGAAACTTCCTTTATATGTGTGTATATTTTCCTGTGTATCAAGGATCTCTTCAAATTGGGGAGTTGTTGCAAATTGATGTGAGGCTATATCCTGAAATATTTACTTACAAACAAGGTGATAAAATAAGCAGCTAACATTTTACTGGGCAATGCCATCACATTTACATAAGGGGCAATAATTCTACCCGGGTAACAGAACATCTTGCTCTGTGTCAGGCACTATGCTAAGCTGGCACTAACAAAGCAATAGAGCCTATAGGATCTTGACATTACACATATATATAGAAACTCATCCCAATAAAATAAACTTCTGTGTACTCTCTGATAAAAATGTTTTAGCTACTCTGACAAATACCTATTAGACTCAGATCAATTATGAATATTAAAGACATAGATGCATTTCTTAACAGAATGATAATAACCAGGGAAGTGTTGTAGAGACTTTCATTTGATCCTAGAATTTAGAAAACAGCATATGATTGAACAATTTTAAGAACTACGCTACTAAAAGGCTTATAACACAATTTTTAAAGAACAAAGCCTACTGACTTCTAAAGAAGCATTTGATAACGCTTTTTGACATTTTTAGTATAAGATGGGAACCCTGATAGGTCATGAAGGTGTGGAAGGAGCCTATTGCTAAGTCTAGACTAGCATACCACATAACAGGAGAGACATCATGAAGGGCACTATGATAAGCACCGTGTGGCAGCATTCTAGATTTTATCAATCAAGTAGACAAATACTTCAACATATCACCACATGCAGTCCTATGAAAAAGCCTTTATTTTGCATGTCAGCTAGCCATTTGCAGAACTTATAAAAAATTTCCTAATATATCTGAATATATTCTATAGGCATAAACTCCCATTTTTGGGAAAAATATTTAAGAATTATTGTGATAGACCAAGAAAATGACTTAGTTCTGCTTCACCCCTTGAAAATCATTCTCTACTTTTCTACTCGAAGGTGTATCATCAGGTTTCATCAGTCTTGTCACTAAGATATTCTTTATAAAGACAAAGTCCCTTCATGGTAATGAGTCATCAAATACTTAAACTATTAAGTTATAGCCTGACCTTTTTCCCCCTGAATAAATTACCTAGGTTCTTTATCATTCTTGAAAAGCAACTTAGCCCTGGAACATCATACTGAGCCTGGCGAGATTTACCCCCGGCTCTCTCAGCTGTCTGCCTTTGCATTCTTGTTCCCACTTGGAGAATTTTTTTCTTAAATCACCCCAATATCCTAATGGCAGCTCTCTATTGATACTGTTATCAAGGAATGATCAAAATATTTTTCCAAGTACAATAAATAACTGTTAGCAATTTTAAGTATTGTCTTCCTGACAATGCTTATATTTCTACCATATAAGATCAAAGCCTTGAATTTAAACTTGAGTCTTGTCACTTTTGAAAAAATAATGTGATCGGGCAATTATTCAGGGGCAAACAAATACACACAATGTTCCACAAAATATCAGGAAAAGAAAATACCTGATAAAGCTATTCAAGAAATATGTGTTAAAAAATAATACAGTGGCCGGGTGCAGTGGTTCACACCTGCAATCCTAACACTCTGGGAGGCCAAGACACGAGATCTCTCGAGCTTAGAAGTTCAGAGAACTCATGATTCAAGCCTGAGCAAGAGTTAAATCTCTTCTCTACTAAAATTAGAAAAATCAGCCAGGCATTGTGGTGGATGCCTGTAGGTGCAGCTACTCTGAAGCTGAGGCAAGAGGATTGGTCAATCCCTAGAATTTGAGGTTGGAGTGAGTTATGATGATGCCATAGCATTCTATCTAGGGTGACAGAGTGAGGCTCTTTCTCAAAAAGTAAATGAATAAGTAAGTAAATAAATAAATGTCACCCAGTATAGTGAATAACATGTTAGGGTATAATTTAGGGTTTCAATCAGAAAAAAGATATTTTCTTAGGTCTGGAAATTCCTCTTCATCCATGTGTGTATGAATAGCTTTGTTTAAATAACACATTTTCCCTAATAGTCAGTGTATTTTTAATATTAAAGCTCCTTTTACATACCCTTATAATCCCTCATTAAATACAGTACTCTAAAATGGTTACAATACTCCTACACGGTGCTAACTGATCCAGACTAGAATTCTGAAAGACAGTTTCTCACCATTAAATGTCATGTTCTGACATGACAAACTTCAGCGATCAAAAGAAATATGTGATCAAATAGATAAACTTAGATAAATTGGTCTGGGTATATTTCGCAAACTTTTACGTAAATTTCATTTGTTATATTTTTGTAAGCAACTAAAGTAAATTTCTCCATATACCTGTCTCACTACTTGGTATACATTATTTAGTAATATTTGGGAAGCTCCATGTAGAGACTATTTTGATGGCTAGCTCTTGAAACAGGATTGACAACTCAGTAAATAAAACTACAAGCTGAGTGTTTCACTGAACACTGAACTTTAATTTCTTAGCCGCTTTGTATGCAGAATGATTTCAGTGTATTTACTTATATCCACAGTAAGATTTTTCTAAGCCGTTTTTGTGTATAATTAATAATGTAATCACTAAAAACTATTTTTAAAGGGAACTCATAGTCTTAAAGTTACACATGAATTAAAGATAAAATCTGCAACATTTTACGGCTATTTTTTCTATTCAGATCTATGTATAATTCACATTGGCTAAATCTTAAATATAGTTACTACAGTTAGGATATTTGCTAAGTAATAAGCTGACAAATACAGAATGTTGGCTATTATTTCCATCTGAAAGTCAGAGATTTGAGCTATTTGTTTTGTATTCTGACAGACATCTCTACAATTCCTTGAATTCCCAAAGCTTTTCATATGGCTTCTTCAAGGACGGCTATCGTGTCTTAGCTGCTGCAATGACAGATGGGATATAACGTGTCATGTGATGGATAACTCTGGAGCCATAGTACTTAATCCTTCTAATACTAATAGCTGCATTATCATAGAGATTTATGAGAATGTCAGTTTCAAGTTCCCAGTCCATTCATGGGTTTTTAAAACTTCAGCTGCAAAAAACATGCATCCATCCCATTAATTCTAATTATCATGGTTCATCTTCTCAGCAGTTTTGCACTCCGGAACCTTTCAGTGCAAATTAACGTACCAAAAAAGTGTATTAATTAATATTTGTAGCTTTTAATTTCTGCAAGAGTGTTGTCTAGAAGCAGCTGGCAGTACAGGGCCGCTGCTATTGAATCTTTGCCAAACAAGTGCAGATGTAATTTTGTTATCTCTTGCTTAGTCATTTACGCAAATTAATTTGAACAATTAGCCTTTTACTGGTCCTTCATGAATCATGCAAAAGGGATCTGCCAAAAATTGCTAGTTGACAGAAAAGAATTGGTTAATGCTGTGCATTTTGTGGGAAGGTAATGCAGAGGGAAATTCAACATTGTTTTAGACTGTAGACAATTGCCTAAATATTCCATTGTAAGATTTACTCAGCACTCATAAACAAACTTCAGCATTTCCTTTAATGAAGAACCTGCATACTAGTAAAAGCTCCATTTATAGGTGGACTCAAATATTTCATGAAATACCCAGCTTGACTATGCGTCAATCAAGTATGTATGCAATGTAAGAAAAAAGCTTACATTAAGCAATAGAAATTAATGAACTAATACTGACTACTTTCAAGCCAAAGTCCTCAAGTTTATTTGCTCAATGTTTGTGTAATTTTTTTTATATAAGGTAGGAATAATTCATATTTATAGACTTATTTGATAGCTTCTAATAACTTTTCTAAGAAATTAAAGATGTAGAGTGCTTTAAAACAGTTATATTTAGAAGACTTGAGTAAAACAGACCTTATATAACCCTAAGAAGGGTAGTGATTTATCTTGATGTTTATCGGAAGTTACCAGTATCATAAAGGGAAATAAAATCAGAAAATAGTAATTATATAATTTGCAACTTTTCTTATTGGAACCAGTGCAAACTCCCTGTGATTTTATGTTTTAACTTTTATTCCAATCTATTTTTTCACTTGACATTTTTAATCACTGGAACTAAGAACTTTTTCCCGTTTATTTTATATACAGGTATTGTGCACTATTACAATGTCAAATTGAAACTTGCAGAAAAGTCTTTCATTACTTTGTACAGAATTGATTCAGAAAGGTCCCAAGCATGTTGTCATAGTGTACACTAAGTTATATTGACAGTTATGCATTTACATGTTTTAAATGTATGTATATTCTATATTCACATATAATTGGTAAAATGCATCATGCTTTTCCTTAATATTTGATCATATAAAAATTGTTAATATCAGACTATAACTTTCAGAACAGAATTTAAAAAGAAATGGCTTATTTATTTAGGTGCCTGCCCCAGAATAAACAGATCTCAAAAGTAAGGCTACGGGAGATATGGCTACTTGAGGTATGAATCCACCTACCACAGAACAGTTTTAAAATCCAGGTTACTGATCATTACAGATCATAAATCATTTTAACCATACAGATTGAAATCAAGAAACTCTAAATATGCAAAGTGATAGTTTTTCAGTAAATTTTTGTTTCCATAATGAAACTTAAGTTTTCCTCAAAGCATTCCCCACAAATCTATCATTAATAAAAAAGTTAAATGAAATTATTAAAAAATTTTAAATTCTCATTTGCAGAAGATCTTATTTTATCTCTCTTGAACATAAATTGTTTTCAAAAATTTCAAGTGAATAAATAGTGAGAAGATCTAAAATAAGTTCAGATTACACTGAAAATTTTTAAAGGCAATTAGTTTTCTTTTTTTCTGTTGAAGGAAGGGATATTAGCTTACTGTTTAAAACCTAAAACCCACAAGGAAGACAAAATATAAAAACAAAAGAACACTTCCAATATCACTTTGCACAAATAACAATTAACATATTGGTTTATTTTATCTCCATTTTTATTCTACATATTTTTTACAAAAGATTACCATGATATAAGTAGTAAAAAGTTACATAACATGAAAAATTACCTTGCTATTAAAATGCCTTTGTTAATATCATTTTTTAAAGTTTAGAGTTTTTAAATCTTTTGCCCATTATGATATTGCTAAATATTAAGTTGTATCCATTTTTTAGTTTTAAATAATAATTCTTTGAAGTGAGATTATTTGCACCAATGAGGTAAATATTTTGAAAATTGATACATCAGGCTTCATTCCTTTATAAAATGGTTATACTTTTTCATAGAAATGAGATGAATAGCATCTCTAATAGTATCAGATATTATCATCATAATAATAACAAAATAAATCTTTAATATATAAGCTAAAATAAAAAGTAACATATTTTTATTTACCTATAATTTTCTCATATCTCATACACAATTTTCTTATCTGTAAAATAGTGACTAAATCATGAATCAGTGATTGTTTTTTAAGATTTAGTTGCAATAATTTATTTAAAAGTACTTTGCAAAGAACTATAAACTGTTATCAATAGCAGACTAAAGAATAACCTCTACATATCAAAATCTGAATTTTAATTATATTACTGATATTACAAATTAGCATAAAAACAGAATTAAGCCCATGTATTTCCAGAATTAGGGGTTTTACATTTCTTTGACTAAAATCCTAATCAGAAAATGCATTTTCTCCTGTACTGCATAGAACTTTAATCAGTAAATTTAATTCATATCATAATAATATATAAGATACTATGTAATTATCAATTATTCTCATTCAGACTACACAGACTCAGTCAATTTTTAGTTTCATCTTACCTTGTTTGCACCAGCAAATACTGTCATATGGTCACTTACTGTTTAGAATCACTCTCTATTTTAAACAAAACATATAATAAATTTCCTTGTCTTTAGTTATGTTTTTAAAAACTCCCATACAATCACCAATAACTGGGTAAAAATAATCAGCAAATTTATTTGATTTTGTACTAAATTGACCACATTAACTTAGAGATCATCTTCATTATTCACTAAGCGATATGCCCACAGTCTATATTTTTGTTGCAAACATAAATTATACAATAGCTCTCCAGATATTATTTTTTTTAATTATATGGTTTGGTATAATAGTCTTTGTGGTATTAAATAAATATTGAGGGAAAAGCCAAGAGGACAAAAGACTCCAATTTTTCTTTGGCTGTGTAGAAGCAGTCTTCTGTGTGAAATGAGGTGAATGAATATCATTTATCTAGTTAAAAGCAATAGGTTTCTTATTGAAAATGTAAGTATGAAACATCAGAATTAAGAACAATAAATATGATTCATAAAGAGCAAAAGATAAGCACTGGTCATATATAGGTGATTATACTTACAGTTTTATTTAGTGTTCACATATACTTTAGAAAATTAAATCAGCTATTTGCCACTTAAGTTATTTCCCATTTTAGTAAAAAGTATTATAAACAGACTTTTATATTATGCAATTATTTGAAGGAATGATCCATAATTTATTGTCAACTTTCCCTTTTGAATATATATATATATATATATTGCTTAAATAATTGGTATTATGACAGCACTGAAACTGATGACATATCCATCTTTATTTCCCCCCAAAATGTCTTAGTTGATTTTTATATCATAAAGCCTGTATCAGCATGCGTCTTCACGAACACCATGCACTTTTAACAATACTGATAACTAATTCTTAGCCATGAACACCGACGGGTACAGATTTTAATCATGTTACAAATGATCAATAGTTTAAAATAGTTTTAAATGATTTGAGTTGTTAACAAACCCCTAACTAGTGTCTTTGTCATGTGTATCTAAACCGAGAGTGTGGTTTAATTCCTTGCTGGGTAACTGACTAATCAGAAAAAAGAAAAAAATTCCCCTCATACCGTATGTACCAGGAGAGATGAAGCTAGTCTCTCTGTAATTCAAAGGATCAGTGGTAAACTTGGCTGGAGATTGATTAATAGTATATTAAAATCAGAGTTTTCTTGGTAAGTGCTAGATAAGGAGTTTTGGGCAAATTACTTGGTTACTGGGAAGCCTTTAAATGTTAATCATAGAAGTACTTCAGTGTCATCAGAAACGGAAAGGACAATGGGGCTGCTGGCAAGTCCTCTGAATTGTTGTCCTTTTCAGACTCTCCTCTGCCTGTGCAGTTGAGAGCCAGGCATGAGCCGCAATCGAAAATCCTTTTGCTCCCCACGACTTTGATTGCTATTATTGTAATTTAATATTACATGGTATCTTGGGGTAAAATAGTGCATGGAAATTAGAAGAGATAATGCAGGGGAGGGTGGGGGGAGGGACCGCTGAACTCAGAATTAGTCCCGAAGATAATTTTAAGCTGTGCATCTTTCCTCAACTCATTGCAATTGCAGAGAGAAGAGCAGGTTGTTAAAGACTTTTAAATGAGCAACAGGCAAAAAAAAAAAAAAAAAAGACAGAAAACTTTGTTCCCTTTCTGAACACATCCAGCTGTATTATTTTAATAGTTGTAAGATGTATGTTGACATGTCATGTCATGTTTATTTAAGACATGAAATATATATACTTTATCCTAATAAGAATTCAAAATGCATTTGGTTATTATTAAAAATTTATATTAAACTCATACCAGGAGATTATTGCATTCTTAAAAGGTAAGGGAATGTTTTTTCCTATAAATATGAATTCTAATCAATGGCAATTTTGGTTTAAAGGACTCATAAGAAAAAGTTTAGAAGTGCTTTCCTTCAAGAAAGTGTGAGACATTGTTTTGCAAATACCCCCCCCCAATATTTTATTCATGTAGTGTTATGCTCTGAAACCTCACGCTTTCCTTATTTTTTTTATTTTTTTGCTGCAGTTTTTGGCCGGGGCCGGGTTTGAACCCACCACCTCCAGCATCTGGGGCTGGTGTCCTACTCCTTTGAGCCTCAGGTGCCGCTCTTTCCATATTTTTTATTATGAGATGCTATTCATGACTTAGTAGGATCCTAAGAAAAATCATCGAAGGATGATGAAATCTTGCAGGAATGTCCAAACTTTTTTCCTTTCTGTTGCACATTAGAAAAAGAGTTGTCTTGGGTTAAACATTAAATACAAAAATCTTAATGAAAGTGAGCAAAAGAAAAGGTCCATGCATACTTTCTGTGATATCCAACCCCACAGATAAGCTGCGTGCAGCCTGAAAACTGCATGTTGGACACCCTGCATGGCAGTGTACCTTGATTCCCACCTACGTCTATGAGCATGCCAGTTGGGCATTGCTAAAGTTAAAAATTGGTTTCAATAATACTGAATTTTTAGGTTGAGGAATGTGGAGGTGGGATAGTGATAGAAGGGAATACTGGAGGAGCTCAGTATGTTTTCTGATGATTACAGGATACTCTTTTGGAAATGTCCAAAGTGCTGATATACATATAAGACTGAAACTTGAGGTAAAATCAGAAAGCACACATTTTAAGCTCTTTCACACTTAATGATGTGTAGCCCTTGGCGTTTTTGCATGTTGCATCTGCACCTCTGTACCTTTAGATGTATTAAGAGTTAGAATCCTTTGAAATGTTAACTTTGCTCATGAGTTTCACTGAACAATGAGAAAATGACTACCAGTTCTTTTGAAGTTGATGAAGTTATACTTGGAAGTTTTAAAGTTTTCAGACTTAATTGATCACAGACAGCTGAAAACTTATTCCAATTATTTCGGTTAAGAAATGAAGCATAGGGCATATTAAAAACAAAATCAGGAAACATTTCTGATTAGGATAAAAGAGCCATCACAAATTAAAAAATGAAAGTATAATGCTGGTACTTCATGTTAGAGCAGGCCATTAAAAAAATCATGAAGTGAAACATAAGAAGGCCAGAAAAGTTTGGAGTAGGCTAGATAAATTATTTGGAAGGCCCTGTGCTAGTCTGCCATAAGTGTAAGAATCAATTTGGCTGATAGGCATTGAATGACTTGTGTTTGATATCTGAATTTTTCAATCAGCATTTTCTGAACACGGTTTCTCATTATGATAATGACTAAAGGATTAATTATCACCACAAGAACAGTGATAGTGGCACTTTGAACTGTACTTGTCACCACATGACATGGTCTATTACTTGTTTTTTAAATTTTAAGAAAGATATGTGCGTTTGGAAGCATTCTATGCACTTGCTGAAAGTAATACTATTAAGTTATCGAAATTAAATGATGGGGAGACAACATTTTTATTAAAAACACTACTTTTACCCTGGCCATCCTTTTGCAGTTTTAATTGACCAGTTAAAGCAGAGAATAATTAACAGTATCAGTGCAAACGCTTATGTCAAATGAATAGTTCAATTAGAATATTTGCTGGTTTCTTCTTAAAATATCTGCTGCAGCAGATAGGATGTTGTAAGGAATAATACTGCTAATTACCTTTCCAAAACAATATCCCTCACTAGCTCAAGTGCAACAGATTAGATGTAAGGCATTTAATGAGAATGGCACAGCATACTGGATTTTAATTTTAGATTATTGGATACATGCATGGTAGGCAATGATATAATTGAGAAATGACTATGTTGCTAATTGAGACTAATGGAGGCAAAGTATAGATTTTTTTGTATCATCACTTTTGTAGGGTCTACAAACAATGTTTATTAAAATAATCAAATTAATTATGTGAATGATTATATTTTCTTTGTTTGTCTTCTGGAGTGCTCCGTATTTGCCACCGTAAGGAAGGATGCTGAGTTAAAAGGATAGAAAGTTCTGCAGTACAGGGTACAGTTATTGCAGCTAACTGGCACCTTTGATTTATGCCATGTACCCTAGGGCAATATGATTAATATAACCACTAGACAGTTGTAAGTGAATAAGATTCCTCCACTGCTACTTCTCACTGAGCTGGACTTTAGAGCAAGCTGTTTGAAATCCTCTGTAGTTTCATTTCTTCATCATTTATATAGGTTTCTTTTAATGCTATAGTTTCCAAACTTTCCTGATATAGTCCAATAGTAAGAAATATATTTTACCATATTGTATATACCAACACATTTCATATATACACAAACAGAAAAAAGTTTCATAAAGTGTTTTTCTTACCAAACACAATGTATGCTTATATTTTCTTTGTTTTCCTCATTGATACTGTTATTTTAAAAAATGCTGATTGTATCTTCTAACTGATGGATCATGGCCTGAGGCACTACATCTGGCCCTGTAAACAGTTTCTTAGTAAAATTTAATAATAGTACCTATACTGTATAAAATACCATTTTTTCAAAGATTATTTTACAATATATTTTTTAGTAGCAGCAAATCATAACAAATTGTTATTTGCAAGAATTTAAATATGAGTACTGATTTTAAATCTTAATTATACTTGAGAAAAACTAAAACTACAGAACAAAAAGGTGTCACTGGGCCCAGCAAAGTGGCTCACACCTATATCCTAGCCCTCTGGGAGGCTGAGGTAGATGGATTGTTTGAGCCTCAGCATTCAAGACCAGCCTGAGCAAGAGTAAGACTCTGTCTCTATGAAAAATAGAAAAGCTATCCTGGCATTGTGGTGGGTACCTGTAGTCTCCAAGCTACTGAGGAGGCAAGAGGATAGCTTGAGCCCAAGAGTTAGAGGTATGATGTGAGCTACGATGATGTCAGGGCACTTTACCTAGGCCAACAGAATGAGACTCTGTCTTAAAAAAGAAAGTGTCACCAATGCAGGAAATTTGATTTCGTGGTTGTCCTACCAGAATCTGTCTGCTTCCTGACTACACCAGAAACCTATGACATTCTTTTCCAACTCATTAATGAATTTTTAAAGTCTGGTTTCTGGTTTTCTATGTTAAAGGCAGTAGGTAGAAATTCCCAGATACATGAAACACCTGGATATAAAACAAAGTAAAAGTGACTCGACATTATTATTCAAAAATAATAAAAGGCTAGAGAAAGCGGGGCAATTCCCAAACATAAAGTTCAACCTTTGGCTCATTTGGGGAATAGGAAAATTAAATACTAGATCATGAATCCTTTTCTGCATTGGAACCTTCTATAAACAGTTATTGCAAATGGCCTTGGGCTCAAGATGCATTAATTATACCTGCTATAAGCCAATAGTGAAGCCATTAATGTGTGTCCTCAATATAATTATTTTAAATGATGTACAATTAACTCCTATCTTGTACATACCTAATAGTACCATTCAATTAACATATGATGACTATATTAGTAAATCAAAATTACATTCTTATAGAAAACACTAAGTTTCCTGTTACTCTGCAAACATTTCATGATTTATACATCTCACTAGTTTTTATTAGTGAATATGTCTATGGATTGTGTCAGTCTTTGCCAATAGAAAGCGACTGAGAAGTTTATTAAAGTATCAAGTATTGGATGTGTTGTAGCTAGATTGGTGCACTTGCACACTTATTTTAGGCTCCCAAATTTTGCTGTGCCAGGTATAATTGCAGGTGATTCTGTGAGTGCTGTTAGTTGTGCAGTGGACCTTCCAGGACTTAGTCACCCTTCATGTAATTTTTGAGGACAGTTTTGTCCTCCTGAATTAGAAATTTAGATGTTTCTTTTCATCTTCAAGTTTTTACACCTAGAAATAGTTTTCAAGTTCTAAAGGAACCCATGGACCATCCTTACCATATCCCATTCTTTAATTTGGTTGTGCTTATGTGGTTCTGAAATTGTTCTCTTCCTGTCTCTAGTGGATACAAATTTGAATACGTCTATAGATAATCCATTTCAACTTAGTTTTAAACTTGAAGTCAGGGACTACTCCTTTATTTGCATTTGAAAGTCAATAACATATAATAGCTAGCAGTGGGGGGTTTGGAAAAGACTTCCCTGGCTCCACTACTTACTGTCTATGTGTCTTGGAATTAGGGACTTTTTACCATTTTGTGATTCATTTTCTGATATTCAAAAAATGAAAGAGGAAGATTAAATAGTACCCATCTCACAGATTATTTATGAGTAGATGAGCTGATTCATGTAGCACACATATCTCAGTAACATTTGGTAAACATTACTTACCTCTGTATCTCAAATCTCTTAGAATTGAACAGTTATATAAGATAGTCATAACTAAATAAACATGATTTGATGAATTAATACATATTATAGCCAAAATAACTCCCAGATATCCTGTTTGTCCAATTACTTTATATTGCTCTTAGGATAAAACAACTTACTTTATATTCCCTAAAACACCTACTGAGTTATGTCATAAATGATATTTAATGAATGGAATGTGAAGAATGAAATTTGCAATAAATGTAACTGAACAAAGTACACTCTACCCTAGAAAAAAATCATTTATACTGATTTAATATGTATAAGTTGCAGAAAAAGTGAATTCACAACCATCAAAATCATCTCTTTCAGACATGATTTTAAATATATATCGAATCGCATATATACGCATTTATATATGCATTTTAATATGAAATGCGTGCATATTGAATTTACATTTACATTTTTGAAAAGTAGACTAGAAGTATGTGTCTCTTTGGACTTCAGGACATTTCACAAAACTGCAGTGCTATTCAAATATCTCTGAGACATTGTTCCCAGAATAAATTCATTTTGGCAATGGATTGGAATCCAGAATTAAGACCTTTATGTTCAAAGTAATTAGTAGTACTTAGTAGTATTAGCAGTTTGACCCTGGATTTTGTGGTCTCTCCTCCAGACTATGTATAGATATTTGTGTCAAACAGTGTCTAACCAGTGTACAATAGATATTAAATTATAGGGAACACATAATAGAGGCCGTGGAGCAGCTTTGGCAATGCAGCGTGCATCTGGAAGTTGATGAGGGTGGATGGAAGCTAAGAGGATACTGAACTTGACTCACATACTTATAATGTGGCGAGTTTCAAGTCGTTTCAGGTTTTCCATATCTCACACTGCCTTTTAAATGTACATAACAGAGATACGTGCTTCAGAATGCAGTAAAAAAATTGTGAGAAACTGAAGTCCACATTTGTACTTTGAACCTGGATTACCTTTCTCTAACTGATGATCTATTTCAACTTAAGAGAAAAAGAAGTTCATTTATGTCACAGAGCTCAGGAACAATTATTTTTGTAAAAATATGGAATCCATAATTAACATTTGGGATAAAAATCCTTCCTTAAATAAAACATTTTAAAAAATGTAATCAGAAGAGACAGCCAGATCCCAAGATATAAATGTTTTAAAATGATAGGTTCAATATGAGATAATATAGGGAGAAGGAATCTTAGAAGCGGGGGTATGGAGACATGACATTATCTTGTATATTCCTATTTTCAATCACTATTTTTGAGAAAAGAGAGTGCATTTTTAAATGATATATGCAAATTCGAATTGTACTATTTTTATTATGATAAACATAGCTGCTTCCTTATACTCTGCCTTCAGAAATGTTATCTTCAAACTTTACTAAACCCCTTCCTTACCTCATTTCATTAGTGAAATTACAGTGGATTTGACTAATTTGGAGCTAGAAGACAATGGGAAACTATTCATTGAAATATAGTTAATTGAACTTCTGATCCAACAGCTATATTTCATTTCCATACATTTTCTTCTCATTTTCCTATTTTCCTTGTGGCTATATTTTATCATCGTCCTTCTAGTTATAATTTATTCATCCCATTTCCTCTTTCTATTTCTTTTTTTTTTTTCTGTTTTTGCTTTCTCTTTCTTCTTTTTTCCTCAACAAGCCTGAATTTCCATGGTCTGTCCTCTCCCTCACATCTGTTTCTTATGCACAGAAATGCAAGCAAGGTCTTAGAAAAAGAGAGGTGAATAAAAATCAGATACCCATGCTGTTGGTGGCTCTGTGCACAGTCCATTAGTTAATTGTAATTTGGGCATTCATCTGGTGTCTGGACCCCAATTTATTCAGATTTGCCTGGTGTTGCGTGTGGACTAAAGAAATCCCAGGAGGGTTGTATCTTGAGCATAATGTCTTCATCCTTTTTCAGACTTCTCCACCCAGGAAAAAGATGCTGTTTATCACCTTGAATTTGGATTTTCGCTGATCTGCAATTTTTATGGAAACCCCAAATACATATATTTAATTTTGCTATCAAGGGTTTAAAAATAGTGTTTCTGGAGGAATTTTACTTGCACACTAGCAAAATGTTTTGAATAGAAAGTATTACTTAGTCTTAAATACATTTCCTCTCTCTTCAAATGTGTATTCTATCTGTAAAAGAAGAGATAAAAATAATGAATCAAAGAATGATTTTTCAAACACTTTCACTTAAATACAATTTGGTAAAATTTGGGGTTGTACTATTTTTGTTTGTGTTCATATATTTCTAAGTGAAAGATAATTAATCAAAGAGGACTTCAATAAAAAAGCATCCATATCTCTCCGAAAGCTTCCTTTCTGTATGTAAATAGAGCTTCCTTCTTAAGTTTTTGGATCACTCATATTAACAAAGAATTCTATATTGGTTAGATTCTTTGATGATTGATAGTTTTCTACTATGTTTTTGAAAGTCTTTTCCTTCACACAAAATTTTGCAGAGCTAATATAAATGCAGAATTTGTAAAGAAAATGAAAGAATTAAATACATAAAGAAGCATGTTAAGAAAAAGAAAGCTTACTAAAACGTAGTTTACCTGAGTTACAATCTTATTCCTACAGTGGGTGATACTTGCTTCAACTTTTAGTGTTATCACTTCATTCTCTTTTTTAAGGTTCTCTATTTCTTATAATTCCCTGTTTTTTTTCTGTTTCTTCCTTTTACTTCTTCCATTTTCAATGAAAATGAAAGTTCAAGTGAAGTATTTTAAGTTCATTGCTATGGGGGCTTGGGTTCCCTGTAAGGAGTCTATTATCAGGGTTTTAAAATCAAGCTGGAGGTATAAATTTGAAAGCTATTCCCAGCCACACTGGCCCAGGAACGCTGCACAGGGTTGGTGGGTCAAGGATACCGCAGCACACAAATGTGTTACCTGATGCTTTTGTTCTTTGTCACGCTAAGAAAGCAGAAGTTGGCTGTGATGTGGTCAGCAGGCCGTGGTGTGGCTGTACGTCATCCAGTCTTCATTAATAGAAGCAACAGAGAGAGACCCTGCAACCTACCTTTTGGGGATAAATCTTCTCCCCTTTTTGCTTTCTACTGAGGTTGCCTTTCCATGGGTTCTTCATTTCTCTTTCAACCTCCAGATCTTTCCTGTTCTTTCTAGCTGGGATAACCCTTGCTTGGTTTTTACTGCTCATTTTATAAATCTCATTTTTAATGTGAGTTCCTTTTGAATATCTCTCCTAACTACTCAGATTTTGTTGTTTTCCAAAGAAACCTTTCAAAGGAGATTCCTTCTTAGCACTACCCCAATTTCAATAAAAACAAGGCAAATTCTTTCTGTAATCTTTGTCTTAACGTCTTTTGCTGCTAGACTGAGAAGTTCATTTTGGCAAGAACTGTGCCAGTATGGTGATCACTGTATCCCTGGTGTGTAGTAGAATGCCTGGGGAATGGTAGTTGTATAATAATTATTTGATGAAAGACTAGAGAAAAGATAGGTTTATGAGAAAACTAGTTTTCCATTCTTTTGGTCCGGTTTTGAGGAGACTATTCCACAGAAATTATTTTGAAAATATTCAAGAGTTGATTTTGTTTTTGTAAAGCAATAATTTGATAATCTCTGAAGAAGGTGGTTGAGCAATAAAATTGTGGGGACAAGAGTAGCATTATGGACACCACATTAAAAACTAACTCTTCCAAAACCAAAATTTCAGACAAATAGACCATCATACAGGCCATGGTCAACATGTGAATTTGAATGAAATTTCGAGTTTGGCCTTTTGTTCATCCAACAAATAAGAATATGTGCTCTATGCAAACAACTGTGGAATATTCTGCAGAAATAGAGAATTGAAGAAAAAGTACCTCAAATTCTTGCCATCTAAATAAAGGGCAAAACAGAACAAAAAAAGGAGGAAATGCAGAATGAAGTAAATCTAATTCTGAAGTAGAGGCAAGAGGTCATCATATTCTAAGGGTGATATGAATGAAGAGAAGTAAACTGGAGGTGAGAATCTGCAAAGAGAACATAGGGTGTGCAAGAAGATTAGCTGAAGAATATTCTTATGGATGTTGAATGTATGCTAAGGAATTTTGTGGGTGCAGTATAAATGATTCTTTTTTTAAAATTTTTGTATTTGTTTTTCTGTAAGTGACCTCGAAGTCAATGACGTGAACAGAGGAAGGAGATGAGGAAGCCTATTGACACAATTCAGGCAAAAGTTGATCAAACTATGCCTTGTGCACAAATAAACAGAATAAAAAACATTCCTTGGATATTAAAATGAGCACTTTCAATTAATTGTGCATAGGATACTATGAAAAATTTATGATAAGCAATGTTGAAGACTTTCAAAAATTAAAATTATTCAGTACAATAAAGTAATGGAATCTGCAGCTTTCAAGTTTCTTTATGTTTTTAAATATAAAATTAAAATATCCTGCCTTCATTCCATTTAATCAACAAACAGGGACATGTAGAGGAGTGGTCGTCATGCAAACATACTTCTTACTGTCTTTTCTTCTCCAAGAATAGTCAAGACTCTACTGTGCACAGATTTTTCTGTATGGTGATTACATAACATTCCATGTGCATTTAAACTGGAATTTAAACATCAGTGTGGTCAGGAAGTAAAAAAGGCTAACTCACAATTATAGTAAGAGCTATCACTCTGAATATTCACAATTTTCATTCACAAATTCTAGTTCACCATCACCTGGCGTGAATTCTCACTTTAAAACACCAGTTACTAATCACCAAGCATGAATTTAATATGTGTATTTAATTGTGTGTTATGAAAAGCCACAGCTACGATTGATGATTTTTAGTTATAGAGTTATATAAAAGGTATACAGTAATTTATATTATAAACCTCTTTTTAATGACAGTTTGGGAGAATGTTGTTTTGACAATACCTCAAAGGTATATTTTCTTTTTTATTGTTTGTGATTCATTGAGGGTACAAAGTGTTAGGTTACACTGATTGCATTTGTTAGGTAAAGATCCTCTTATAATTGTGTCCCGTCCCCAAGAGGTGTGCCATACATAAAGGTATTTTAATGGGCATTTACATTCTCATTTGGCTGATTTTAGTCATTTGGCTTTATCAATAAGGACAAAGAATTTTTTTTGGGGGGGGGAACAGAGTTTCACTTTGTTGCCCTCTGTAGAGCCCTATAGTGTCATAGCTCACAGCAACCTCAAACTCCTGGGCTTAGGAGATTTTCTTGCCTCAGCCTCCCAAGTAGCTGGGACTTAGGCGCCTGCCACAATGCCCAGCTATTAAGACAAAGAACATTTTAAAAGTTAGTAATATTCATAATTAGCAGAAAGATTGAGAAATATAGAACAATAAAAATAGAATGACATATATAATCTTTTCAGACAAGGATATACTCTTTTCATTAATATTTACATTTTAGCATTTTTACTTTCAGTCATATATACAAATATTTAATATACTTCAAATCCTACTGTCTAAAATGTTGTCTCTTTTTTTTTCATTATTATATTATGAGAACATTTCAGAATTTTAAAAAACTCTTTGAATATCTCACGTAATAGCTAAATAATGTTCAAAATTACAGGTATATGAGAAATTGATTTGTTATTTTTGTACCTAAACATTTAGGTATTTCCAAACATATTTGCTAATATAAAATACTTCTTTAATGTGTGTCTTTCTATATAATTTTTTCTCATATTGATTCTCATCTGATTATGTCTTTAGTAATGAAATTCTCACAAATAATTCAATGAACTCTTAATAAATTCTTGCTGTATATTGCCCAAGAACAGTTCAGAAAGTCTACACCAACATATGACCTATTTAATTTAAATTTCTTTATCTTTTCTTTTGTATATTTATTTGACTATTAGTACATTAATTATTTTTGTAGTTATTATTTGCAATTCATGCTATTTATTTTTAGTTACTATCTTCTTATATTAAATTATCAATTATGAAATATTTGATTTCAAATTAAAAATTTAGTTTATTATATCTCAAACAAGAGGCAGTATGATTAATCAAAGTATGGACCTGAACTACCGACACAGTTTTGCCATCCTCTCTGTGGATTGTTTATGCCTGCAGGGAAGAAGCCTGGGGAGTGAATGGCAATGAAATCACAAAGGTGTTTCCCACAGCTTATTGAGAGTTGAGTAATTTTTTCCTTGCAGGAAGTGGTCAAAAGCCTAGAGGAAGTGGTAGTCAGTTGGTACAGGTCTAGTGAATATGGTGAGTGACAGTTTCCTAATCCAGCGTCTGTATTTTGAGCAGCATTATTTGTATAAGATGCAATAGAGCATTGCAAGAGGACAGGCCTGCCTTGATTGACTAGTCTCAGTTGTTCAATTGCAAATTTTCCATTATTTCATCAAATTGGCTTCAGTAGAATCAACTGTAATCCACTGTGATCAATTCACAAAGTTTCATGAGGCTGTAGTGGATATTACCATCTCTGTACTACCAAACAGACATGGTTAGCTTTTTTTGATAACTATTTGATTTTGGACAGTTTTGGCATTTCATCTTTATCCAACCATTGTTCATTGGGAAGTCATCTCTCTAGCTTCTTTTCCTTATTGATTTGTTTCAATAGCTTCACATTGTTGGAACAGTAACCTCAACTCTGGCCGCTAATTCAGATGTAGTTGAGGTGGATTTGCTGCTACTGCAGCTTTCAGGTCATCATTATTCACCTTGGTCTCAGTTCTCCCACAGGGTTCATTTCAAGATTAAAATCACCAGAACAGAATGTCTCAAAACTTCCCAAACACTTTGTTGATATTTTGAGCTTTCTGCCCTATATTGGCTGCATGATGGAACTCATATTAGAAAATCGGGTGAATTTTTGACTTATCTGTGGTTTGACAAAAATTGCTGCAAAAAAAATCCTTGAAAGACAATCACAAGCCAAAGTGTGCATTTGAAAGAATGAGGTACTTTCTCAATAAAAATAAAACAAGACAGTCAAGTGAAACGTCACAGATATCCATCATCAAACTTAATACTTAAGGGAATTGGACCCTGCATACTCAATAACCTAATAGTATCTCATTGTGGTAGTGACTTTATTGATACAATAAAGCCCATTTTTACATTAAATTATTATCACTATTTTATAGATGAAATTTTGTTTAACTTTTAAAAAAGATAACTAAATATGGATATATTTCTTCTATATTTTTAATCAGAATGACAAAATTATATGCTTCATGGAGAAATTTTTTTTTTTTTTTTGAGACAGGACCCTCAAGTTGTCCCCCTGGGTAGAGTGCCATGGCATCTCAGCTCACAGCAACCTCCAACTCCTGGGCTGAAGCGAGTCTCCTGCCTCAGCCTCCCAAGTAGCTGGGACCACAGGTGCCCACCACAATGCCCGACTATTTTTTGGTTGCAGCTGTCGTTGTTTGGCGGGCCCAGGCTGCATTCGAA
>CAUYQV010168329.1:0-15705 GCA_963574575.1 Galagoides demidoff
CGCCTGTGGTCCCAGCTACTTGGGAGGCGGAGGCAGGAGACTCGCTTGAGCCCAGGAGTTGGAGGTTGCTATGAGCTGTGATGCCATGGCACTCTACCCAGGGGGATAGCTTGAGGCTCCGTCTCGAAAAAAAAAAAATGAATCAGGGAGAAGGAGAAGATTAAAGTACAAATGAAACAAAAATAGTAGCAGGTTAATCACTGTCGAAGCTGTGTGATGGGCACACTGGAGTTTATTATTCTTTTTAATTTGCATATATTTTAAATTTGCCTATAATAAGGTCTTTTTAAAGTATAGGAATTCTGTTTGTAACCATTATTGCAACACATTATTAAACAAGTTCATGTTTATTTACCTGAAGACATTTGGCAAAAATTATCCATTTGTCTTATTAAACCAACCTACTTATCAATAAGCATAATTTCATAAGTTTGTTTACTTTTTAACATATCATAACTGTGATGGCTAAGTTATTTTCCCTAATCATGGGCTATCACACATATCTACATAAATTAAAGAAGTAAGACATAATGCACTTGGTGCCTTTGCTGCTTGCTTCCTCTGGTATCACTGATAATCATGGTCCTGAAAATAGGCAAATCTATTCGTAACATTAATCCCCAGCTATAAAGTAAATCTTTAATGCACCCATAGCACCTTGTTCAGATCTCTATTGAAGCATTTACTAAAATGCAACAGCTCATTTACCTGTCTCTTTCATCCACTGAATGATTTCTAAAGGCAGAAACCATTTCTTTCCATAAATGTTAAGCCCTCATTTTGCATAGTAGCTGGTATGTAGCAGGTACACAATAAACATATGATTAAGTGAATATCCTCCAGAGAAAAAGCATCAAGTTTGAAGAACATAGAGACTGAATGATAGCTCCTGCCTCCCAGACGTATACAACATACTTGGGAGAATAAGTGACAGATACAACACACACAAATATCAAATTAGCAGTACAAGGTTAGGACAAGTGTGGTATAGTGTCTTCACCTAACATTGTCAGGAGGTTCTTGGAAGCTGCTACTTTCAGCAAAGTGACACACTATATAATGAAACCAATTTTATACCATAAGTGATATAACAAGAATTAAATTCCTGGGCAATACTATCATTTAATAAAATAAAATAAAATAGAAAAAAAAACGGGAAAAAAAAATTCTTGGGCGGTGCCTGTGGCTCAAAGGAATAAGGCGCCGGCCCCATACGCTGGAGATGGTGGATTCAAACCCAGCCCTGTAGAAAAAATGCAAAAAAAAAAAAAAAGAATTAAATTCCTATGGGAAACAGTATGTAAGTATGTAATTTCACATAAAGTCACAATTGCCAAGAACCTATTAACATTAAGTGAAGACTGGGCAGCACCTGTGGCTCAGTGGGTAGGGCACTGGCCCCATATACTGAGGGTGGCAGGCTGGAACCCAGCCCTGGCCAAACTGCAACAACAAAAAATGACATTAAGTGAAGACTTAGCACATCTGAAAACGACTATGTAGGAGTAGAAAACACATCAGCAGAGAAACATAATTTCCAGGATGCAGTAAACAAGCTTGAGTTCATGGAGTCAGGAGGAAATGGGATAGGTTCCAAAGACAGTTTTACGTAAGTTTGGGGAAAAAAGCATTAGTGAGTAGAGGAACAAGAAAAAGCATACCTGCAAACGTAAGAATTTAAAGGAGCAGTAAGTAAATTAGTTTGAGCTGAATAAAATTAGTGAAAAGAAACCAGAAAGTGTAGAGAGTAAAGGCCAAATACATCAGACTGTGTGAAGAACGGACTTCATGGCTCAGCGCCTGTGGCTCAAGTGGCTAAGGCGCCAGCCTGGGCGTGCCAAACAACAATGATGGCTGCAACCAAAAAACAGCTGGGCATTGTGGTAGGCACCTGTGGTCCCAGCTACTTGGGAGACTGAGGCAGGAGACTTGCTTGAGCCCAGGAGTTGGAGGTTGCTATGAGCTGTGATGCCCTGGCACTCTACCCAGGGGGATAGCCTGAGGCTCCGTCTCAAAAAAAAAAAAAAAATTTCTAAAAGCTATGATCTAATTTTAAATGTAAAGAGAAAGTAAAAACAATACAAAGAAGGATTGTGATGCCAGCCGCTGCCACTCTCTGAGAACAGCTTTAATCCATCACTAAAGGGGGTCACTCCTGCTCCCTGCTACAGATGGAGAAACTGAGGCACAGAGAGGTGCGGCGACTTAGAGGAAGCACAGCCAGGGAGGGCAGAGCCTCCATCTGCACATGGGTAGTGTGAGCGCCCCCCGGGGGGCAGCAATACTCTGGGACTCCCAGAGCCCTCTTGGGGGTGTCTCTAGAAATCCTACCTAAGGGACACTTGGTGGAAACATTTACTGGGAGGGGGTCTTTTTTTTAGGGGGGCCCTTCGTCAGTAGAGTGCTGTGGTGTCACAGCTCACAGCAACCTCAAACTCTGGGGCTTAAGAGATTCTCTTGTCTTAGCCTCCCAAGTGGCTGGGACTACACACTACAAGTGCCCACCACAATGCCCAGCTATTTTTATTGTTGTTGTTGTTGACATTGTTGTTTAGCAGGCCTGGGCTGGGTTCAAACCCTCCTGCCCCAGTCCATGTGGCTGGTGCCCTAGCTGCTGAGCTATGGGTACTGAGGGAGGATCTTGAGCTGCATTAACACTGAACTTTGCCTTGATTGAGAAACAGTTACATGTAGGGCCAGGCTGGCGGAATGGTGCCCAGTAACCTAGGTGCAAAGGGTCCCTGGGGCTGCCCGAATCACAGGACTAGTTAATTATACCTCTGTTCCTTCATTTCCTTATCAGGAAGAATGCTACTTTTGGGGTCAGGGATGTGGAGAGGTGCCTGGCACCGTGCAGGTTGGGACCCATGGCCAGGGCTCAGTGAGTGCCAGCTTGCTGGTGC
Organism: Galagoides demidoff; assembly: GCA_963574575.1. Classification (NCBI taxonomy): domain Eukaryota; kingdom Metazoa; phylum Chordata; class Mammalia; order Primates; family Galagidae; genus Galagoides; species Galagoides demidoff. The sequence goes on from CAUYQV010168329.1 coordinate 2,904, forward strand.
CGGGAGCCAGGCACCCCCTCGCCTGAGCACTCTGCAGACAGGTTGGTGCCTTTCACCCCCTCTGGGGTGGAGCATGGCCCTGGGAGCCGGCAATCCCCATGTGCCCGGCCCCACTAGGCACTGCCCATCAGCGAGCTCCAGAAAGGGAGCTCACTAGCTCCCCAGAGAGACTCCCTCTTTGCTATCTTAATCCTTCAAGACAGGGAAAAAAAATGACCAGTGGGGAAAAAGGGCCTCCTTGGTCACCTCCCACCTGGGGCAGCCGCATTCCTGAGAACTCCCTGCCTCTGCCTTGGCAACCGTGGGCTCCCTCCCCTGGGAGGCCCTGAGGACATTTGGGTATCAGCTCACCAGCACCAGCTCCCTGCTCACCCAACCTGTCTCCAAATGACCACCCCACTTCCGAGAGATTCCTGTAGAGAAAACACCCACCTCTGGCCGCTGTGTAGGAGGTGGTACGGCCCAGTGGTGAGGCTGGCAGTTTCTAAGAAGCTTTGAGCTTTAGAGCAATTTCCTTTACCATTCTGAGCCCCAGTGTTGCCATCTGTAAAATGGGGATAAAAATCTTTACCTTATGGGGTGTGTCTGAGCCTACCCATCACTCCCATTTTCTGTTTTCCCTTCCTCTGTGTAACAATACCATTAATTTAAACAAAGGCAGTGACTGCTCAAAAAAAAAAAAAGGACTCTGTTTTCCAGGGTCCCTTGGCCACATGCTGCTGCCTAGCTCCCCTTCTCCCGTCCCTGGGGGTGTGTGAGCTACTCTGGCCCTGCAGACAGGGACGACCCCTGGGGAAGAGGGAAAGTGAGATGGCAGGAGCCTGGGCCCATGTGGACGTTGTGGAGTGGAGCTTGGGCTCCAACAAGTGGGGGAAATGGCCTTTTGCCTACGGGGACCATGTGGGACCCCACTCAGCCACGCACGTCCTCACCCAGGTCTGTGAGGTCATGGCACCTGCACCAGCTCCAGCTCGTCTGGTTCCCACGCCACACCTTGAGTGAGGTGGGTACCCCCATTATCTCTTTCCTGCAGAGAAGGGCAAAATCATTTACCAGCAGTCACGTAGCTAAAAATGAGGTTGAACTTTCCTACCAGCAAGTTCTGAGGTTCTCCCAAAAGCCTGTGCTCTAAAAATCCAGAATATGCCTCCCTGCTTCTTTACAAAGACCCCCAGCTTCTCACTAAGCATCTTGGGGATGGGTGAGTTTGCCCCAGCAGCGCTTGGCACCAGGTGGCCTGCAGTAAACTCTGAGGTTGGCCGCTGGATTTTTCTTTCTGGGCGGCTCCAAAGATGTGTTGGGTCCCAGCAGCTCTGCCTCAGAGTCTGAGGCTCCTGTGCACTTGTGGGAAGCTGCACGCTGCTGGCTCTTTGTTCCCGAAAGGTTGGGGTCTTGCAGAAGGAACATGGTGTGAGGGGCTGGCATGGCTGTGGGAGCCTCTATTTTTGGAGAAACTCTCCTTTCCACAGAATAACAAGGGTGTTTGAGCCGGAATGAGGGAATGGTCTGTTTTCAGAAAGGGTTTTGAGAACTTGCACAAGAAATGCAAGTGTGTCCATCTTGAATGTGCGTTGCTCCAAACTTGGTGTTTTTATGGCCAGAGTGGACCTGGATTTGGCTCTTATGATTAGGCAGCCCCAGGGGGAGGTCAGAATGGCCACACAAGGGGTCCCAGGTTGGGGGCAGGAGAACCCAGGTGCTTTCTGTGGCATTTGGAAGCAGAGTACAGGGAAGGGCTCAACTTGTCCCACTGGGTCTCCCTCAGTGACCCGGGCTCCACCCTGTCCTTCCGCTGGGTGCCCCTCCTTTCCGATTGTGTCAGGCCCCTGGCATTGGACGGGCCCTGGTTGGCCACCATATTCTGAAACGGAGTTCTCACATTTTTCTTCCCAGATGGGCTCAAGCGAAAACAGCCCCAGGCGGTGGGCATCCGGACTATAAGGCCCAGCGGCCCTATCCGGTGTTTGTCATTCCCCGGAGATGGCTGAGGGTGAAGGGTGGGGTCGCAGACAGGCATTCATGTGTCTGAGGAGCGATGGGGACAGATGGGTACCTTGGAGGTCGGGATCAGACAGCCCGATGTTTATCCGGCCGGGGAGCCTGCCAGACTAGTTGTATTTTGCTTCCCAGGAAGTTTCTTGCTTGAAACTGGAGTGTCTGGCTAAGACTGGGGAACCCTGCACTCTTCCTGATGGCCTGGGAGGATTCTGGGGGCAGAGAAACTGCTGGTCAGCTCTTCCCAGATCATAGTGGGGTCTGAGTGATCTGGTGCCTGAAGCTGACCCAGACGGGCTGGGTAGGCCTTTCTCAACTGGTGGTGGCCACCTGGTCAGCCAAATACTCTGCTGTGTGTCAGCTGCTTTGGAACTTAAGGGTGACCCCCACAGAGACTTCCAAAGTGTCTCTAATAAGCTGAGTGTCTGGCCACGTGATCTTGGCAAACTCCTGGCACTTGGGCTTCCTGAGTTCCCAGTGCTGGGAGTTTCCTGACTTGAGGCCAAGGTGCCCCGCATGTGTGCCGGGCATAGATGTGCACAGGGGAGTGTGAAGCCCCAGAAAGAAGCCGGGGGTACTCACTTTTTCCCCCGGAAGGGAGCACATCTGTAAGACCTGTGGGCGGGCGCTGGGAGCCTCTCTGAAGGTCAGCACAGGCAGGTGGGGGGCCGGTCACCCCAGGCCATCCATCACCCCGAGAGCTGACAGTGTGTTAGCATCACTTCAGCAAGAGATAGCAGAGGAAAAATGGCCCGCATAGACCGTGCTTATCTGGCCTGGTGCCTGCTATCCCTGTCGAGTCAGGCCAGGCCTATTATTCAACCCAGCTGCACCACCCTCGTCCAGGCCCCCCACCCTCTCTCTCCCTCCTCTTGTACCTGTTTGGTCACCTCAGGCTCATGGACTCAATGGGACTTTGTTGTCCAAAGTGGGGCTACCCATCTGTCATGTGGGGTGAGGGGATTCATCTTTGTTTATAGTTTCCAATTCTTCTGAGAACATGGATGAGTTACATAATTAAAACAAAGCACTTTCATTGGTTTAGCTAACCCACCGCTGGCTGATTGACACCCTCCTCCTCCCCCACCCCCCCCCCCATTAGGCAGGGGACAAGACTGTCATCATGTTCACTGCTGTGAGACTTCTGCTGTGTCCAGATCACGCTCTGCATCACAGGCAGTGTTGAGATGGGCAACCTCAAACATACGACCTCGAGAAGAAATTGCTAAGATGTGGGGTTTCTGGGTCTCCAATTCAGCTGATCCTAAAAGACAGGTGGAATTTCCAGAGTTTAATGCTGGATAGAGGAAAGAGGGGGTTACCAGGTGAGAGGGGGATTTGTAAAGTGCCAGGTGGACAAAGGGACCCAGCATCCCCTCCACTAGCCCTCCGGGATGTCCTGGAGCCCGGGGGTACGAAGACAAGGTTAGGGGCCCTGGGACCTATGAGCACACAGTGGTGTGCTCCTTGGGATCTCCCGGCCCCTCCATGGGTGTGCTCCGCCTGCCAGGTCTCCGGGTTATCAGCAGCCTGGGCAGCTGGCCTTTGGCCGTCGACACGTCTGCACTCCCGCAGGCCACAGACTGACACGTCTAGCCTAGATAGTCTTTGTGGGGTTTTATCTCCTAGGAGGGGATGGAGGGGTGAGGGCACCCAGGAGGCCAGACCTCCCCAGCTGCCCTATGGGTGACCTCTACCTGCCATAAGTAGGTGGCCCTTTTAGCCAGGTAGGCGGCGGTCATTATAACAATAAACATGGGCACCAACCCCCGCTCACGATGTGCCAGGCCCTCCGCAGTATCATCCTGGCCACTGCCCTGTAAAGGTGGGGGTCTCAGAGCTCACGCTCCAGCTGAGGGGCCTCGGCTCTGAGCAGGCAGTGACGCCCCAATTCCGGGTGCAGCTGCCGGACCCTGCCCCCTGCACTTTGGTCTTAGCTCACACGCTCCTCACTGCCACTGCCAAGGGGGTCCTGTATGGTGCCCACTTTGCAGAGGGGGCTTCAAGTTGATGAAACTGGAGCCCAGATGGGAGGAGCTGAGGGCAGCTGGAAGTGGAAACTCTGTTCTTGCAGAGGAAGCCAGTCTTGCCTGCAGGGAGCTGGGACCAAGGGGGACAGCTGGGCTCAGAGCCTTTTCAACCAGGCCCCTCTAGTCCCTGCTCTGGGTGATGCTGTTTTTCCAGGTTTGCAGAGCAAACGATGACTGGGGGATTTTTGTTTTTCTATAGGCAGCGGGGACTGCCAGCCATGCCCCACTAACTTGACCCCCGCATGTGGCATCGTTATCGAGCCATCTCTGCCGCCCGTGTGAGCCCAGCTGAATTATGTCAAGGAGGTTATCAGGAGACAGACGGTAGTTCTCCCGCCAGGGCAGCCCGGGTCTTGGGGTTAACGGGCAAAGGTCAGTGTCTACCGGGGCTCCATGTGGGATGGATTAGCCTGCGCCAGGCTTGGGCAGTGGGTGGAGGGAGGACTCAGCCACCCCCAGGCCAGCCCCTGTGGAATTCACCCCGTGTGAATACAGTGCCTAGATCCATAAGATTGACTTGATTTTTCTCTGGGAGAAAAAATCTGGTGCTCTTTGGAATCAGGATGGGGCCTTGAGGCACAGTGTCCGTGGCAGTGATTTTGGGCTCAGAGCCGGGTGGGAGGTGGGAGGTCAAACCCCTCAGCTGGAGTGTTCACGGACACACAGACGGGGATCCAGGATGTGAGGAACAGACTTGGGGCCCACCAAGCCCTCCTGGGTTCTCCAGACCTGAGCCGGCAGCAAATCAGGGGCCTCAGGGGAACAAGGAAAGTTCCAGTGAACTTTCCAGAATACCACAACCCCCAAATTTAGCTACTTAGTGTCAGGAAACAGGAATTCTATTTGCATTGTCTTTATTTTATTTTATTTTTTTGAGACAGAGCCTCACTATGTTGCCCTTGGTAGAGTGCTGTGGTGTCACAGCTCACAGCAACCTCAAACTCTTGGGCTCAAGCAATTCTCTTACCTCAGCCTCCCTTATAGCTGGGACTATAGGCTCCGGCCACAACACCTGGCTGTTTTTGTGGTTGTTTGTTTGTTTAGCAGGCTGGGGCCAGGTTCGAATCCACCTGCCCCAGTGCATGTGGCCAGCGCCCTAACTACCAAGCTATGGGCACCCAGCCTGCATTGTCTTTATTTTGAGTTACACATAAGGTGCAGGTGGTTATAATCATTGATTCAAGAAATATTTATTAAGTACCTACTGTGTGCCAAGCACTGGTCTAGGCGTTAGAGATACCCTGGTGGTGGTGGGAATCTCAGACAGAAATCTGCCTCAGTTCACTGACGTCCAAGTGGGGGCCACTCCCGGGGCTTCCTTTGTGGTTCCTGGGGAATGTCACTGGAAAGGTCAGCTTGGAGCCAGGCTGGCACAGAGCACAAGCTGATCAGGTGTGGGTGCTGTGGGTCTGATTGTCCCATTAAGCGTGGTGTGCACACAGGGGGCCACACCCCACTCCTTACACATCCCTCAGCTTCTGTGCAGATGCCTGACCCAGGTTGTGGTGAGTCAACAGAGGGTCTAAGCTGTTCTTCTAGGGGTCCAGATAAAGGCCCCAAGGGCACCTTTGGTGAGGTCTGGGCCTCCTGCCTTTCCTCCAGACCTGGGTCTCCCCTGCTTCCTCCAGGCGTCTGTGCCTGAGATTTCCCTGAGCTGAGGGGTCAGTGCTAGGAGAACCTGTCTCCTGGTCAGACCTCTGGTTCCCTCTGGGGGAGAGGGAAGCCCTCACAGAGCAGGCAAGAGGAGGCCAGGCCACCCTGCTCTCCCTTTGCATTGTATCCTACAATCCTGGACACCAGCGGTCCCCAAACTTATAAATAATTTTTTTCTGGATGGAGTTGAGTGGGGTGATAGGAGGCAGAGCTCAGGCTGTGGTACTGTGTGGTCCAGTTCCTAACAGGCCACCAGTCCTGACACCAGTCCACAGCCCAGGGGCTGGGGATCATAGCTGGACACAGAAGGCTTGAGTAACGCTGGCCCACCCTCACCCCGGCTGTTGATTCTTCTCATGTGGGGGCTGGGTTTGGGGCTGAGTTACTTGAATCAGGAGCTTGGGTTTGGGACTTTTTCATCTTATTTTATTATTATCCTCAGCTCTGCTGACTACAGCAGCTGGTTCTGATGCCACTTACCTGACACCTGCCTGCCAAAGCCAGCTCAGATGACTTCCCTAGAGTCCTGGCAAATCTGCAAAGCTGAGGACACAAAACAATGGTTTGAGGGAGGGGGAGAGAGAGAGAGAGAACAAGAAAGAGAGAGAGAGAGGCATGATGGTTTTGCAGCACAGAATTGAATTTTGGGCTATTTTCAAAGAGTGCCAGCCAGTGTCAGAGATTTTCCTTTTCTTTCTCCTCTTCTCCTCTCCCTCCTTTCTTCTCCAAGTTCCACAGCAAATTCCAGTTCCCTCTTCCAGAAAGTGCTAGAATGCTCGGCCCAATCCAAAGGCATTGTTATAGATAGCTTCTCTGAAAGGCAACTGTGCTTCTCTGCTGTGCTGGCCCTGGGTGTGGGCGCAGGGATGGAGGGGGCAGATTCTCCCCTGTGCTGGCCCTGGGTGTGAGCCCAGGGATGGAGAGGGCCAGATTTTTGACTCCTGCATCCGGCACTTTCCCTGGTCTATCCATCCACCTGGGAAGCCCCTGCAGAGAAGGCAGGGCCACTTTTACTTCTTGTTACATGGAAGCAAAAAGAGATGGAGACTTGGATAAAGCCAAGATGCTCCACCTTTCCAAGCCCCAGGAAGGTGGAGCCTGGGAGCCCATGCAGTCACATGGCCCAGCGCTCGCCTCTGGGGCCTGTGTGCATGAAACCCAGTTCTTTTTTTTGGGGGGGGGGATCCCTGAGTCAGACAGATTATGGGTATCCACCTTGCAAGCTCAAATTTTAGAGCGTGTGGTGACTATAATAATAGCTGATGTTTGTTATTCAGTGTGAACAGTTATCCCCATTTTATAGATGAGGAAACTGAGGCTCCTGGGGTGCTGTCCCTGGCAGGGCCTGCAGGACTTTGGTGGGAACATGGTGATGGGGAGCCCAGGAAGCTCTCTGCACTGTTCCTCTCTGGTAATCATTTGCTATGATCTCAAAGGTGCAGGGGCCCTTGATTCTGTGTAAACAAGGCATGCGGGTCCTGGACCTTTGTGTGGGCAGCCAAAATCTGTCCTCAGATTGAAGGTTGGAGGAGCTAACAAAGCAGGCAAAGAGGCCTCAGAAAGGAGGGGATGGAGGCCCAGGATAGAGGAAGGGAGATGGAGAGAATTCCCGTGCAGCTGGGGTTTCCTGAGATGCAGACTGTTCCTGAGGGCGTTCACTGCACAGGCTTCTAGTGGTAAGTCAGAACAATGTGTGGGACTCCACAGAGCCTGGAAACAAATGTGTCGTGATGTCACTGCTGTCCCTGGCGCCAGGGTGTGGCCCACACAGGTGCTTAGCAGGCCCTGGGGATGAAGAGCAGATGCCGCTGACTGAGCAGGTGCCACACACCGGGCTGGGTGCTCAGTGCTCCTGTGACCCAGGAGCAAAACTGAGGGGTGTGTGACCACAGGAGCATGTCCTCCTCCAGGTCCAGGTAGGGGGAAGTCCAGAACCAAGGTGTCAGCAGGGCTCCCATCCTGCTCTGAGCTCTGTCCTCCATCCCTCCTCCCCCAGGTGATGGGTCTGGTTGCCTCCTGGGCAGGCCTGTAAGGGGGGCCATGGTGCCTCCTTGAGGCTGAGGGGAGCAGGGCTCCGGGGTGCCTGCAGTTCAGGACGCAGGGCTGAGTCCTGGTGAGGCCACCACTGTGGGTGGGCCCTGCTCACTGGGGCACAGGAAGGTGCCAGGAGCACGAGAAAACCCTGAGGCCTTGGAACCTATACAGGGAGCCAGGGCACTTGCAGAAGGGTGGTGAGCAGAGACCTGGCTGCAGCCTGGCTACCGACCTCATGCCAAGCCTGTCCCCTGCCCCTGGCCTCTCAGGGCCCTGGGGAGAATGGAGCCCCAGAGATGCTGCCAGGAGGGGGGGGGTCTCTGGCCATTCCACTGGAGAACCCAGCTCTGACTACTTTCCCCAAATGGCCTGCACTGAAATCAATACCAGGCCAGCTCCGGGGAGGGCCCAGCCCCGTGGCTCTGCCCAGCTGAGCCTTGGCAGTGGCAGCTACTGCCTGGCCGCAGGGCCAAGTTCTAGGTGCCAGGGAGATGAGGGTGCTCAGAGCTTGGCTGCACCCCAGCCTGGACTTAGGCCTTGTGCAGGAGGCACTTGAGAGGATCTGGGACAGGTTGGCCTGGACCTGGGGCTGCTGAGATTGGGCAGCAAGGGCCCGTGGTAGCCAAAAGTTCCCTGCAGGGCTGGGGGTAAACTTCAGGCACAAGCCAGGTCCCCAAAGGGGCAGATGGGCTAGAACCCAGTAGAGCCGATGAGCCCTGCTGCTTGGGTCAGAATCCCAGCTCCCATCTACTTATCTGTGGCCTTGAACGAGGGCTGGGAACTTTTCTAGGTCTCGATTTTCTTCATCTGCAAAATGGGACTTATACCAACACCCACCTTAGAGGCTGCCAGATAATGCGGCAGGGATGCATGAGGGGAAGCCGTCAGTGGGGCCCTGGGGAGCCCTTGCTGTATAGTCTCCTTCCTCTCTCCTGCCACTCACACAATCCCCTGCCCTCTGGCTGCTGGGGCCTGGGTGGGGAAGGCACATTTCTTCTTGTTCAGCACGGCCATGTGTCATGGCAACCCTCACCTGCAGCCTCCAGAGGCTGCTTTGCTGTGCCCATTGCACGGATGAGAAGAGGAGGCTCAGAGAGGGGAAGCACCCATATTAATCTGCTTCCTCACCCCTTCACTCAACAAATATTTCCTGAGTACCAGGCTTTGCTCTGGAGTTAGGGAGATGCTGGGGGACCAGGGAGAGGATGTCTCTGCCCTCCTGGAGATTACCTTCCAGATGTGCCTGGACCACACGGCTGGAGCGCAGGGGAGGGCTTTTGTCTCAGAGCCTGCCTCCCTCTGAAATTCAGACTCGCTCACTTCTTGGTGCCGTGTTTCACCTGGAGACTTGCTGGGAGAAGGTGGGCACAGAGCAGGTGCCTTCAGTGGGGCCACGTGTGCCTGTGTGGGGGTGCTCAGGAGCACACGCTTCTCTCTCTGTGCTTGTGTATGTGCCATGTGTGTGCATCTGGATTCTTGTGCGCGTGTGTGAACGCATGTGTGTGTGCATGTATGTGAATGTGTGTGTGTGTACAGGCCAGTGTTTGTTTGAACCCTTGTTTGTGTACAGACCAGTGTGTGTGCATGTATGTGAACACGTGTGTTTGTGTACAGGCCAGTGTGTGTGTGTGCATGTGTGCCTGTGCATTGTATTTGTGTCTGTGTGCATACATGTGCATGTGTAGGCTGTATATGGTAGGACTGGCATTCTGCATTTGGAATGAAGGTTTGTTTGAACCCTGGGACACCTGAGGCAGGTGGTCCCAGCTCCCTGCCTGTCTCTCTTCACTGAGGATGAGGGGAGGAGTGAAGAGGGGCTCCTGGCTCCTGGCTGGGGCCTCAGGTAGGAGGGCTGTGGACCTTACCTAAACATGGAGTCCCTCCCTGCACACCTTCACTCAGGCCTCAGAGCCCTGGGGCGTGGCCCCCGAACATTTTCATGAAGCCTGTTCAGGCTTCGTGCAGGCTCTGCATATATCCACACGACTCTCACCACCCCTCCTTCCTCCCTTGGCAGCTTCTGCATGCCCAGGAGTCACCGAGTGGATGCAGGGCCCTCCTAGGGGGTAGAGGAGAGGGAAGGAGGCCCAGCAGAGGTGGCGACATGATTGCCAGACCATCTGCTTCCCCGTGATTGGACTGGACCACTGATCTCTAAAGGCCCTTGCAGTTTTGGGGGGTGGGGATGGTGAGAATGCTGGCAAGACCACGCTTTTCTGGGGCTTTGCCTTCACGTTAACAGCAAGCATTGGTGGTCACATTTAATGAGCACCTGTTGTTTGCCGGATCTTCAGCTAGTCCTTGAGTCATGTTCTCACCAACATCAGATGTATTCATGATTTGACATAAAAGGAAATTGCAACAGAGATGTAATTGTTCATGGCCAAGTTCTACATATATAATGAGTGGGGCTGGATGCCACCACCCACGGGGAACAGAAAGTGAGGTAGGGTCTAGATTCTGAACCTCCACCCAAGTCCACCAGCCACGTGTGGCTCCTGAGCCTCTGAGGAGTGGCCTGTCCACACTGAGATGTGCTGTCCATGTACAATAAGGTCTAGATTTTGAAGACTTGCTACAAAAGAATTCTGAAGTATCCCATTAATGATCTTTACATTGTATTTCATGTTGAAGTATTTTGTAAATATCAGGCTCAAGAAAACATATTTTGAACATTAATTTCGTCTGCTTTGTTTTACTTTTTAAAATGTGTGTAGTAGAAAGATTTTAAACTATGTATGTGGCTCAGCCTTTCTTTCTCTGGTGCAGCCCAGCTATAGACTAGAGGGCCGTGTCAATAAAGTTTTATTGGTACATAGTCACATCCGTTCATGGACATATTGTCTGTAGTTGTTTTCTAATTACAATATCAGGATTAAGTAGTTGCAACAGAGACTGTAGAACCCACAAAGCCCCGCACATTTACTCCCTGGCCTCTTACAGAAAAAGTCTCCTGACCTCTGCTCTAGACCAGAGAGTGGGAGGCTGGTTCCCAGGTTGTGAACCACCTCCACAGAGAGATTATAAGTGACTTTACATTTACTTATGTCGGTTTTTTTGGGGGGAGGTAAAGATTCAGAAATGAAAACATTACTTTGGACAATAAGAATGAAAAATTTCAAATACTCTTTTTATTACAAAATAATAAACTATGGGATATGGGAATAGAAGGAAGGGTGTCAGTGGGGCTGACCTAAAACCAACCATCTCTGCTTAGGTCTGAGCTGCGTCCTGGGAAGGTCTGGGAGGACCAGGGAGCCACTCATGCAGGCAGCCATCCAAACACCTTATCCTTTCAGAGGGGCTGTTTCTCTGGGGCTGGGGGCAGGGGGCAGGGGCACAGGAAGCTGTTAGCCAAAGGCAGACCCAAAGAGGCTGGGCCGCACCATGTGGGGGGTTTGGGAAGAAAGGCCCATCTGGTTTGTATTAGGTTTATAAGGTTGATAGCAAATAAGGGCATTAGAGCTAATTTACTCATTTAGAGAAAGACGACTCAATCCCAGAGACTGTGATTGGGAAGGAGTAGCCTCCTCAGCCCGCAGAGATGCCCCCAGGAGGAGGGGCCTGCCCCACTGAGGCCCTTGTGTGAAGACTGGGATCTTTTTAAAAATAGCCCTGCAATCATGTGTGGCCTGGGGTTGGGCTGTAGAACTTCCAGCCCCTCGCCCTGCCAGCTGGGCTGAGGCTCCCATGGGGACCTCGGCCCTGTCCTCTTGCCTCCTTGGGCTTAGGTTCTAATCACAGCCCTGGGACTGCAGGCAGCCCCACAGTGAAAATGAAGACAGAACAAACTCATGGCCATGTCTCCCCAGCCCAGAGTCCCATGTCCAGCAAACTCAGTGCTCTGGCTCCCAGGAGTCATCAAAGCACCACAGGGGCCTGGTGGTCAGGCTGAGTTTGTGCGGGTGGCTCTGTGTTCCTGCAGGGGCTCCCACCTGGGCTGCCCAAAGCAGGGCCCTGGCATTTCCCCCAGGGGCCAGGAGTGATGACGTCATGGCGATTTCCTGGCTGGGGCCATCAGCACCGGCTTCCCCCTTGGTTAGACTGGGGCTTTGGTCCCCAGGATTCTGGCTGTGAGCAGAGACACCATTCCCCTAGGCTTGGCTTTCTGAAAAGAACTTGGGGGCCGGGCGCGTTGGCTCACACCAGTAATCCCAACTCTGGGAAGTTGAGGCAGGAAGATCATTGGCGGCCAGGAGTTCAAAACCAGTCTGAGCAATGTAGTGAGATCCCATCTCTTAAAAAAAAAAAAAACTACGAAAATTAGCCAGGCATTGTGGTGGACACCTGTAGTCCCAGCTACTTGGGAAGCTTAAGTAAGAGGATTGCTTGAGCCCCAGAGCTTGAGGCTGCTGTGAGCTACATGTGATCCATCACACCACTGTCCTTTAGTCTGGGTGACAGATCGAGACCCTAGCCCATCTCAAAAAAAGAAAAAGAACTTGGGCTTTGAAATCAAACTGGAATGGGTTCAAATCCCAGCTGTGCCAAGTTCCACCCTGGGGAGTTCCATCTGCGAGATGTTGAAAGTGATGCCCGAGACATGGGCTGGCGGTGTGATTAAACAACATTGATGGAGTACGGTCGGCACAAAGTTGATCACAGAGTTAGAGAAAGTGGAGGCCATGTGGCGAAGAGAAGGCAGGAGGGGTGAGCTGGTTTTGCTGAGTTGGAGGCTAGCAAGGCGGGGAGGGCGTTTCAGCTGAGGGACTGGCACTGTAGTTGTGTGATGCCAACTTTGTTTTTTTTTTTGCAGTTTTTGGCTGGGGCTGGGTTTGAACCTGTCACCTCCGGTATATGGGGCTGGCGCCCTTCTCCTTTGAGCCACAGGAGCTGCCCTGTTTTTTTTTTATTTTAATTAAATCATAGCTGTGTAGATTAATACAATCATGGGGCACAATGTAGTGGTGATACCAACTTTGAGGCACAGCTGGGGATGCTCTGGAAACCTCTTCCTCCCTACCTCCCTCCTTCCCTCCCTCCTTCCTCCCTCCTTCTTTCCTCCCTCCTTCCCTCCCCCCCTCCCTTCTTCCCTCCTTCCTCCCTCCCTCCCTTCTTCCCTCCTTCCTCCCTCCCTCCCTTCTTCCCTC
>CAUYQV010168333.1:0-12379 GCA_963574575.1 Galagoides demidoff
GAAAAATGCCTTAGTCCATTACTACCCTGCATGTTTCCTGTCTGGTCCCTGCCAGTCAAACCTTCAATTCACGCCAAACTGAAATTTCTAAAATGTGATTGGGTGATTATATCATTTTCTAGCTTGAAGATCTCTCAGTGATTCCCTTACATAAATATAAGAATATATAAACTTCTTTGGTAAGTACCTGAAAATCCCTAGCCATGCTAGTTAACTGTGTGATGATTCCAAAATGGACCATGCTGTTTTGTACTCCCCCACATGCTATTCTCTCTTACCAGAATGCATATTTGTTCTAGCTTAATTCTTAACAAACAAAGTTTAATGATCAACTTTCCAGAAATGTTTGCCTGACTCTTAAGTCAAAGGTAAGTCAGGTCCTTGGACAGACCTCCCTCATAGCACAGTCTTCATCTTCCCTTGTTAAAAATGGTGACCACTGTGTCTTTCTCATAAGTGTAGCTACTGTTTTATTCACAGACCCCAGCACAGTTACAGGTTACTATGTATCAGTTACTATGATCAGTTACATATACATCAGTTAGTAACTGATACACAGTATGTGTTTCTTGAATACCTAAGGGTAGTATGTTTATTGATTGAGTAAACAAAAATACTTGATAAAAAACTAAAGGACAAAAATTAATTTGGTAATATTACAATGATTTTAGAATTGTGACTAGAACATCGTAAGCATCGAATAAATCCTGATTTATTTACCTGTTCGTTGATTCTGTCATAGGTGCAGTGAATAGCACAGACAAAAATCCCTTACAAAACTCACATTTACTAAGAAAAATGAATAAGCCAAAAATTAGTAAATGGTTCTATGGTGGCAAGTGCAAGGAAGCAAGAGAAGTCAGGGATGGCTTAGGAAGTTGCCCTCAGAAAGGAGTAGCAATTTTGAAAACTGTGGTCAGTGGAGAAGACAATTGAGCAGAACTAGACGGTTTAAGGGGGAGGCCTTCAGCTACAATCTGACTAGAATGAACAATGAAGGCAAAAGGCCCTGAATGTGAGCTGCGGGCACTCTGCAAAAGTCAGAATTTCACTATTGTGGAGTACAGTGATCGGGGGTGTTGTAGGAGATAAAATTGGAGAGAAGAGGAAGGGAGAAGGAGACCCAGATCATGTAGGAACTCCTAGACCCTTGTAAGAATTTTAGCTTTTACTTTTAAAAGATGGGGAACATTGAAACACAGGAGCAGCACAAATATCCTTTTGAAAGTATCACTCTACTTGTATAGTTAGAAAAACTGTATTACCAGCACTTGTATCAATAGAAATTTTTACTATGTTAGGGGTTTCATTATGTTATCAGAAAAGATAAAGCCAATTGTTTTATGTATTCACTGACATGTTTCTTTGGAATTTTCTCAATCTCAACAAATTGGGTGGCCCTGAAATGACATCATTACCTTTTCTAGTCCTCTTCTAGATTCTATCAACTAGGGCACACTTTTTTCCACCTAGGGATGCTTAAAAAATTCTGGAAATGTTTTGGTTATCATGATGAAGGGGACGAGGTCCTCCTAGCATTTGGTGGGTAGAGGTAAGGGGTGCTGCTGAACATCCTGTAATGCACAGAATGACTCCCCCTTGCAACAAAAGAATTTTCCAGTTCAAAATGTGAATAATGCTGAGATTGAGAAATCTTGGTTTACATTGATGTTTATATCCTAACTCTCAAACTAAAATCTCATCAATATCCTAATGACCTCCTCATTTGTGTTCCCATCTTCATCTCTCACCTGTACTCTAGGAATCTATAACTCATTGCCAAATAAGCAAGGCTAGTAGACATTCCAAGCTTAACACATCCAAATATAACTATAACGTCAGGTATATTTCCCCCCAAACTGATCTTTCACCAGCTTCATCATCTCAGTAAATGGCAGCATTCCAATCACCTAAACCTTAAATCTAGGAGTCATTTCTGATTTATTCCTCTTCTAATTTATTTCCCTGATGTATTTATTACCCTTCACCTCCAATGCATTGGTAAATCCTATAGGCCCTGCTTTTACAATGTCTCCGGATCTGGTGAATTCTTCCTACCAACACATCTGCAAATGAATCCAAACACCTTCATCCCCCAGTACAAAGACAACAGCTTCATGATGGTCATTTGCCCTCCATTCTTGCCCTTTGACAGTCAATCCTCTCCCCCTCCCATCCAGTATCCAGATAAGTGTTTTTAAAGCATAAACTGGGGTGGCGCCTGTGGCTCAGTGAGTAGGGTACCAGCCCCATATACTGAAGGTGGTGGGTTCAAACCTGGCCTGGCCAAACTGCAACCAAAAAATGGTGAGCGTTGTGGTGGATGCCTGTAGTCCCAGCTACTAGGGAGGCTGAGGCAAGAGATTCGCTTCAGCCCAAGAGCTGGAGGTTGCTGTGAGCTGTGTGACGCCATGGCACTCTACCAAGGGCAACAAAGTAAGACTCTGTCTCTATAAAATAATAATAATAATAAAAAAGCATAAACTGGTCCTGATTCTCATTGCCCAAGCCTCCTGTGGCTTCCCATCTCTCAGCACAAAGTTCATTGCTTTACCATGATCTATAAGTCCTTACTGGTCTTGACTCAACTCACAGAGGACCTAATCTCCTCCCGTGCTATGTCTAGCTCACTGCCACCTGGGCATGACTTGTATTCTCACTACTCTTCAAAATACTAAATTTGGAGCTTCCTTGGGGAGTTTTCCCATCCTGTTTTCTCTGACAGATGTCTCTTTCCTCAGACGGTCTGTTCATGTCACTCACTTCACTTGTCTCTTCTCAAATGTTAAGTGTAATTTTCTCCTTAAATTTCAGATTTATGTGAAATCCTATTCAGCCATAAAGAAGATGGAGATTTTACATCTTTGGTATTAACCCAGATGTATTTGAAGAATATTTTTATTAGTAAAGTCTCATAAGAATGGAAAAGCAAGTACCCAATGTACTTAATACTCATTTTAAACCAATAGATAAACAATTACACTCACACAGAGAAAAACACAGCTGCTTTATAATTATTTTCCCTGGCTCATTTCTTCTCTCAGAATCTAATACTTTCTGAAGTTGTCTTTTATATTCTCTTTCTCTCTTTAAATACACACACATATACACATACATTTGTATGTATATATACATATATATATATACAGAAACAAATATACATATATATGGAAACAGATACACACACACACACATATGTATATGTTTGTTTGTACTCCCCAAATTGAATTAGGGTATTCACATCAGAAACCAAGAATTATCTCTTATTTTGAAAATATCCTCAGAACCCAGAATAGGCAAATTCAATCAAATTATACAAGAATAGTTATTAAAGATATAAATTAATGAAAGAAATCATCTCTAACCATGTGCTTATAAAAGTAAGTATTTCTATAGAAGCCTTAATTAAGATCATACCTTCTTTTTCACCTCTATAATTCATATCTAGTGTTTCCTTTGACTAATTAAGATCTGTAGGATTTTTAATTTATTTTAATCACTTGAAAAAGAGCAACTTGGAAATGGTAATTTATCCAAGTCAAAACTTCCTCCATCTCTCTCCCATAAAGAGTCTGCAGTAGATTCCACAGAAGAGACTGGTACTATTCCACAAACTTAAACCAGAAATTATTTTTTACTACATTTTACAAATAAAATTAAATGTGATTAAATTAAGATATAATTATGCTTTAACATGAAAAATGGAAAAATAGCTTGATAAGAAAATTAAATTTTCTAGGCTGGGCACGGTGGCTCACGCTGGTAATCCTAATACTCTGGGAGGCTGAGGCGAGTGGATTGCCTAAGTTCACAGGTTCGAGACCAGCCTGAGAAAGAGTGATACCCTGTCTCAAAAAATAGCTAGGCATTGTGGTGGGTGCCTGTAGTCCCATCTACTCAGGAGGCTGAGGCAAGAAAATTGCTTCAGCCCAAGAGTTTGAGGTTTCTGTGAGCTATGACACCACAGCACTCTACTGAGGGTGACAAAGTGAAACTCTGTGTCAAAAAATAATAATAATAAATTTTCTTATTAAGAAAGACTATAATATTTCAATCTTACAGACATAATCCCCATAGGAATAGGGCCTTTTACGTTATATACTTTGAATATCACAATTAATAGCAGTAGCGATAGAATAATAGCCGCCGTCAATTTTGGAATGGGAATAGGAGCATAGATCAAGAGTTTGTAAGAAAACATCTTTTTATGTGTCTTTGGAATGCTGCATATTATAGCCAAAAAATTTAGAGGGTGTCTAAACAACATTTTGTTTTGGGACAACTATTCCATAAAGCAAATTTATAGGAAGATAACCGGAAGGGCAGTCAGTAAAGAGGGCAAGAGCCCATGCATTCTTCAAAGTTGGAATCTATGACGAGGCAAATTAGAGAGATTTTTTCTGCCAGGTTCCAATTTCCATGACTTGACAACCACCGTACATAATGGGTCCCCTGGGAGAGGGAACCTGAGAGAAGAAGTGGGGCAATGAGAGTCTGTAGATGATGGGTGGCTAAATACAGATGCAGAAGTGCCTGCAGGTATCTCATATCTTCCTGCAGAGGGGTTAATATAATTACATTAATCTGCATGGGGCAGGGGATTAAACTTTCAGACTGAAGCTGCCAAAAAATATATTACTGTCTGTATATGTAGTACAGGCTTCATATGCATTATTTCATTCTAGCATATGGTATTTTCTGTTAATTAAATATTTTCATTCAACTTTATTCTGATAGTGCTTTTTTCAGATTATATTGCATAGCAGGAATGCTAGATAAGGAGAACATTCCAGTAGGCAATTTTCTATGAAACCAGTTGCCTGAGAAAAATCATGAAAATTTTCAGAGGTTAAAGTATTACAGTTATCAAGAGCACTTGTATCAGAAGGAGAAAAGAACTGGTTTCTTAAATGTTCCTTCCATTGGAAACACCTGATGTATCTCATGTACAGTTATATACATTTAACAGAGCAGAAAACTCCATTGCTTTATTATTACTGGCAACACCAAAATTAGTTTAAAATTTTAATAAAACAGAATTCAGAAAGAAATAGATCTGAAAAACATAATAAAATTGTTAACATATGCTATATTTTGAAGCTAAAAAAATGAGCTAAGCTACATTATTTACCCTGAAGGAGTTTGTGGTTTAATATGGACATAGTATATAACCATAGCTAGTGTCCTCATCAATTAAGAATGTCACAGCTACTTAGACATGACTTCAACTCTTCAGGAAATTAAGGAGCATTTTGGAAAAAAAAAGTGATTCCGACAATTATCTTGCAGCTAAGTGAAAACAGGTCTTTGTTGAATGACAATAGCAAATAATGATGCTTAATCCAAAGATAAAACTTAAAGATGATCTGAGACTCAGATAGTCTTACTCTATCTCATTGTAGCTGAATTGTGTAAAGGCAACAGTGTATCAATGTCCAGATAACTTAATCTCTAATATTTTCTAGTTAATTAACTAAAAAGCACTTTCTTTCTCCTGTCTTTTTGATTATACATTTTATTTTCCCTGAAAAAAACTTAGATCATCCCTTGGTGTGTATGAATCAGACAACCTTAGGATCTGCAAATTCAGATGCTCCCATTGGTTCTTAGAAGTCTGAGATAGTTCAAAGTCTTAATTGTTCTTTGCTTTGACAATATCTATCCACCCTATCCCCTACAGATAATTTAATTTTTTCTAATGCATTCATTGAAGACATATTTATCTAGCAGTTGTCTCTTGACAAACACTGGCTTTAGTTCTGAACATAAAATAGTGAGCAAAACTAAAAGAAACAAAGACTCAGACATAGTCTCCACCCTCATGATGTTTATAGTCTATTGGAGGAGACAAATATTGATCACAGAGCCACATGAATAGGCATAATAATAAATAGCAAAGAGCTATTTTATAAAATGGCATGAGTAATAGGTGAGTGGGGCCACAATGGGTGAATTATAGCAGGAATTGCACAATCTGAGATAGTCATTTATAAAGTGATGAATGGAAGATTATTCAGTGAGGAGGAAGTAAAGTAGATATGAGAGAAACTGAGTAATGTTTAGAGGGCACTATGGTGGAAATAATTAACAAGACATTATAAGAAGTGAAATAATGCCTGTGTTAGAAATCGCGGAAGGACATAATAAGGCAGCAGATGAAAGCAGGGCCAGGTCATGTAGAAACTTGAAAGCTTTCTGCAAGAAATGCTTTTGTAGGAGAATAACTTGCCTGCATTCTCAAGTTTATTTATAGAGTAATTTGAACGCAATGAGAAGAATACAGGAGCGGCAGAATGAGTTACTAACTAGGGAGTTATCAGAAACGAGGTGAAATAAATGGACCAGATAGTGGACACTGAATATGGGAAAAGGTGATAATTTGAAAAGATCTACAGAAAGTAAAATATGAGGAAATTAGTGGGGCTGATGGTGACTGCTTGGAGAACTACTAAGGATTACTCAGTTTCTACAATCTACAATGTACAATCATCTACAATGATTGTACCACTTAACGAAGATCATGAGTTCAGTTTTGGACATGTTAATTTGTATGTATCTTCAAGAAATACAAGTAGAAATCAAAGTAGGTGGTGCATATATGTCTCCGGATATCAGAGAACTTTGGACTGGAGATACACATCTATCTGATATATATATATATTTTTTTATTTCAAAGTACTAGAGCTGGAAGTCTGAGATGAGGGTGTTATATCAGGGTGCCACACCTGGTGAGGGCCCTCTTTCTGGGTTAGGTGGCTGCTGTCTAATTACACCTGCATGTGGTGGAGAGAGAGAGAGAGTAATAAATGCCTTCCTCTTCTTATCAAGTCATTAATCTCATCATGAGGATCCCAAAGACCCAATTTCATCAAACCCTAATTACTTGTTAAAGGCTCCATTTCTAAACATCGTTACAATGGGATTTAGGATTTCAACATTTGAACTTGTTGGGGAGAGGGGTGGGTGACAATGTAATCCATAGAAGAATGATTCAGTGAGAAAATTTTGATATTTTTTAATGCTGCTGAGAGGTTAATAAAATAAAAGCTGACTACAAGGAAGTCATTGCAACCTTGGTAGAAAGTCTTCACAAAGTAGGCTTGCAGAGTCTGTAAGATGAGAAGGAGATAATACATGTAAACAACAAAAATATAAAACTCTCTAATAATTGATTAGAGAAGAGAGAAGAGACATAAGACAGTTTGGAATATGACTACGTATTGTATTAAAAAAAAAAAAAACTTAGAGGTGCCTTGGAATGTCAATGGTGTTTTGGAGCTCATAATAAAATTTGATTCACTCCAAAAAAAACTCACTCTGTTAGTTCTTGCTTGCAATGAAATCATAGTTCTCATGGCATATTGAATTTCATGAACCAGTGCAAATTGCCAGATTATATCTAACTTTTACATTACACCAGAAACCAGAATACAGATAATGGAAACTTAAAGCTGAGAAATGTTAACTGACCTGCTCAAAGTCTCATAGCCATTGAGTATAGCCCTGAAATTCACACTGATTTTTTCCTTCTGACTTCTAGTCTATATCATGCATTTATCTCTCCTGCTTTCTCTCTACTCTAGCCCCTTTATCACGCAGTCAACCACTCTGACTTACTTACTGTCCCTTAAGTACTCTAATATACACTGCCTCAGGACCTTTGCACTTGCTGATTCTTCTTCTTATACTTCCCTTTTTCTAGATATCCACATGCTACACTCATTCACCTGCCTTAAATTTTTCATCAAAGATCACAATATCATGGAGACTTTCTCTGGCTACTTTATCACTTCCATTCAATCTTTGATTTTTTTTTTCCACAATATTTTTCACTCTTTAGAAGAATCTGAGATTTAATTATTTTCACTATTATTCATTGTCTATACTCCATACCTACCATTAACTGAGTTTCATAAGAGAAGAATTCTTAAAATAGTTTTTCTACTATATTACGATGGCTTTAAACTTCACTAGAAGAGAATAGGTTTTCAATAAATACACTTTACATAAATGAACGACTGAAAAAAACTTTAAATATACGTAGTATATTAGATTTTTCCTTCCTGTGCCTATAATTTTAACTGACATTAGAGAAAATTGAAAGAAAACAAAGACTATTCTACAAAGAAAATAACATGGCTTAAATATTCATCTTTGTGGTGGACTTTGTTGATTCAATGAATAAATTTAGAACATGGGTTCTTAATTTATGTAGAACCCACAGGCCTCAGAGGGTAGAATTTAGAGGTCAACACATTGTTAATAAATATGTATTAAGCAATATGCTTTTAGCATTTTTAAATAGAGGGGTCTGTCAAATTCTGGCCACAAATATAATACTAAATATGTTTCATCAGGGAAGATTCCCATCCCTTCAAAGAAAAAATGCTGTCTGGCTTGCTGAGAATGAATGTACCTGCTACAAAGAGGCAGCCCTGCACAACTTTAGCAATATTATGTGCATTTTTCTACAAAATTAAATGGATTTATCTGATGCAAATGATGTATGTAGTTTATATTTAGAAAAGCTGATCCTATTACGGGTAATTTTAATATTCAATAAACTAAAAGTTCAATATATTCATTCTTAATGAAATCCCTTAAATATTGGGTCCCCACACTTATTTATTCTTTGGTGCACACATAGAATTTAAAGTAGTTAATGTAGCTATTTTACAATTTTGGAAAAATTTTTCATTGCATTGCAAAGAAAAATATCATGTAATTGTCTTTATAAAAAAATATAGTACTAAGATAATTTCAGTAATTTCTATTTGGAGAATAGTTTATTTCCCGTGGGCTTTTTTGAATTGCCAATTATTATTACCACCACTATAAAGATTAAAATAGTGGTCACCAGAGTATTTGTCAGAATGGAATATTAAGTGAGTGATTTTCATAGGATTAAGATTCATACCTCTGTGGATTTGGCTACTTTGGGCATTTTGGCCTGTCATTCTTCATAAGCACACATGGTCGAAGATAGATTACCTCTCTAACATTATATTTAAAAATTACACATACATTGAGCTTGGAATCATCAAATGTTTAAGAAATAAACAGAGCAAACACTATCTCTGTAGTTTACAGTTATTATCTCCAAGACGGATGCCGTTGAATGTTGTCTCTGGTGGGCCTTAGAGAATGTAAATTAAATGTGTGATCAAACAAAGTATCGCACGGTGTAATAAAGCACCACCACAGGCGGAGGAAGGAGACCTGCACAGCCAGCAGATGTTAGAGCACCAAAACCGCCCGAGGTATGGGAAAGCGGGAAGAAGATCAGAGGAAGCATATGGAAAGCCTGTGGCGAAGGTCAGCATTCACGTTGCGAGGAAGCATTTTCAGGGCCATCTGTGTCCATGTGTTCCAAGATGCTGTGCCTATGTGGTGAGAGTTCATAGAATGGTTCATGGGAGCCAAACAGCCAAACTGAGTCATCCCCCGTTATCTGCACAGATAATGTCCTTAGCCCCACAGGAAATGGCTGAGACCACAGAACCTGACTGCTGTGCATCAGACCACATTTCTGTTTGTCTCCTCCACCCACAAAGTAAATGCCATTTCCATCAGAACTCAGCAGTTATCACACATCGATGGATCGTACTTGTAACTTTCGCAGTTTCACATGAATAAAGTAAAACGGTCAGGAATTTCTTTTTCCTTTCTCACCATTTCGTGGATAGAATATTCACTTACATATCTTAGCAACCTCAGGGTATGATTTTTTTTTCTTTCTTTTGTAAGTTGAGAACTTTGAAATTTTCTCTTAAAGGAAGCATTTTATGGCTTTTCTTTGGTGTATCTGAATTGCTAGCATTACTACCCTTGGGATTTGGGACCACAATGAAATAAAATAAGAGTTCTTGGAGTACAAATTCTGGGACAACCAGCAAGGTCAATCATATAACCTTGATGGCTACTAGGTGACTAAAGGTCGGAGACCGTATACAATATGGATTCACAGCACAGAGGGAAGACTCATGTCCTCACACAACATTTCATCATACTACCTACATAGCAGTCACTGAAAACTTAGGAACTTTTTGTCTGAAGCTTTCTATTTAATATTATCAGATCACAGTTGACAGTGGGCAAGTGCAGCCGTGGGAAAGCAAAACCACGGGTAAATGGGGACTACTTATTTTTCTGAATCTTCAGCCTGCTCACAACGGTATAGGTTTAGTTTGGGATTACTGGTTGCAACCTTGGTTGCATTCAGGGATGAGAAAAAATGTCTACAGATAAATCAAATATTGGTCTGAATTACATTTTTAAAAATTCAGGAGACCCCTGCCTATTGGAAAACATTATGTTGTGTGCTATTCACAATACTCTAAATAAGTTTACTTAATTTTTACTAGATTTAGGATATTGCAATTAAGAAATATACATAACGAAACATTTCAATGACTTTTAAGCCACAAATAAAATATGAGATTGACATGTGAAAAGTTCAGGAAGATGTTAACATGCACAGCCATCAAAGGGAGAGGCCCTTTCCATGTTTCCCACACTCCCATAGGGCCCTACATACCAGGCCTAATTCAGTACCCAGGACTGACGTTAAAAACCAGCCAACAAACAACAAAACAAGCAGTAAGCTGCCTCCATTATAATGTCAACAGTAACTCACTTATTTCATGGTTAATGTTCCTGGTCTCCTGGATCTGAGTCATGAAAAGTCGAGAAAAAACTTCTCAGCCCATAAACACTTGCTACAAACCCTTCCTTTAAAATAAAAAGAAAGGATGTGGATTTCTTTGAGTAAAACGTGCTCCTTATAAGTTGATTTTTCAGAAAGGAATGTTATATAACACTGTGTACTAACCAAAACTCTACGAGTGATATCATCTTTTTTGTTTGTGTGTATGTAGGAATTTAAAAGGGCCAAATACATTTTATAGAAATGTTAAGTTTTGTTAAATAAATTGACATCTGAGTCTGATTTATCTGGTTGTCTACGTCACATGCTCTTAATTGTACGGAGGGTGTGGCATGGCAGTTAGTGTAAAGGAAATATTAATGAGGACCAGTTGCTATCTGACTGGTAAGAAGTTAAGTCAAAGCCTCTCTGTGACCAAAAAAAGCATCCTCTTGAGTCAGTTAACCTACTTTTTCTAGGGATCAATGATCTAATTTCCAAAATCAGTACGTATGTATGTGTATATATATGTATGTGTGTGAGTGTGTGTGTGTGTTGTGAATTTATTTATTTACTCGCCTAAATGTTTATTAGGCTAGCAAACACATTTATTTGTTCTAGCCTAGATGTTCTAGGCATGAAATCTAGTTAAAACCGTGTAACTTCGAGGAGCAAAAACAGTAAAATTCAGTAGTTTAATGAAAGCATTGGTGTAAAATCATTTGAGTAAATATATTTTTGGAAACTGTTCTTCCAAATATTAAAAAAAAATCAAGCAAAAAGGAATCTAGTTAATTGTTAAGCAATGAGTGCTGATAAGCTCTTTGTTTTAAACTACATTTATAAAATGAATTATAGTGGAGTAACAAAAACATAAACATGATTTTTGGATTTAGGATTTAGTAGAGCAACAAAAATGTAAACATGATTTTTGACCCAGATGAAAAGAATTCTTAGTTTATACTTTTGAAATGTATGTCAATGACAGTGCGAGTGATAACCGTGCAAATAAAAATCCTGGTCAGGTTATTGCCCAGTTGCATTAGACCTCTTGAGATATTTAAAATAAGCCTCAGGCAGAGAAGAAGCAAAATTAAGCCATCCATCTTTTGACTAATTTGCTCATGAAACAGACGGACTCATGCAGGACTCCTTTCAGATAAAATATACCAAATGCTTCCTGATGTCCAAAGTCATTTTTATCTGTGTGTAAATGGTTCATAATTAATTGTCAAAACTATGATATTTTATTTAACAGGACCCCCACTGAGGAGGAAGTTTTATGTTAGAAATTTGTGTATTTGCAATGATAGTGTCCAAAATGCCCATGATGGATCACAGTACCATAACTTTCAAATCAGATCTACACAAAGTCAACTGTGTTTAACTCCCACAAATAGAACTTACCTATTGTTAAATGGAATCTAAAATTCATAATATATTATCGTGTGTATCTCTGAAATCCCCCTTATAAAAATACATGCCTGGCTCGGCGCCTGTGGCTCAAGTGGCTGAGGCGCCAGCCACATACACTTAAGGTGGCGGGTTTGAATCCCCAGCCGGGCCGCCAAACAACAATGATGGCTGCAACCAAAAAATGGCCAGGCATTGTGGTGGGCGCCTGTGGTCCCAGCTACTTGGGAGGCGGAGGCAGGAAACTCGCTTGAGCCCAGGAGTTGGAGGTTGCTATGAGCTGTGATGCCATGGCACTCTACCCAGGGGGATAGCTTGAGG
>CAUYQV010168337.1:0-12036 GCA_963574575.1 Galagoides demidoff
GGTTCGGGGCTCTACCTTGGTGTGTGCACCAGGAGAGACCAAACCCGGGTTTGAATAAACCTCACCTCATGCCTTTTACATCGGAGTTTGTCTCGGATTTGTCTGGTGGGGATGTTTGGGAGTATTTTTCGGGCACAACACTGTTATTTATCATATATATCTTAACTTATAAAATGACATTGGGATAATAATGTTTTGATTTCTGTTTCTTTTTCCTAATCATACTTAGCTATTAAACTCTATTGGTTTGTTGCTCTATTGTTTTCAACATAACAATTCACCTATTTCTTGAATCTACTCTCAATTGTCTTACCACAGTGTCACTGTTTTTGAGAGCACTCTTTGGCTTAAACTTCTTCGTACTTTGCTGTAAATGAAATCAGCTCCTTTAGGAAGAGATTAAGAGTTATCTGTATTATCACATTCTTCTTTTTCTTGAGATAGAGTCTCACTTTGTCACCCTTGGTAGAGTGCTAAGGCATCACAGCTCACAGCAACCTCAAACTCTTGGGTTCAAGTGATTCTCTTGCCTCAGCCTCCCAAGTAGCTGGGACTACAGGTGCCTGCCACAACTCCCAGCTATTTTTAGAGATGGAGTCTCACTCTTGCTCAGGCTGGTCTCAAACTCATGAACTCAAGCAATCCACCCACCTCAACCTCCTAGAGTGCTAGGATTACAGGCGTGAGCCACTGCACCTGGCGACATGCTTCTTCTCCTAGGTAAAATCTCTAAGTCAGGACTCTGGAGCTGAGAATGGGGATAATACAACCTCTGAAAACCCTGCTCTAAGATCTGAGTGCTTGGCGGACTGAAGGTGGGGGAGGAAGAAGAGAAAGCAGCCTGAGATTCTGTAGTTTTAACTCTCCCAGCATGGAATCACTGCCTCACAAAGCAACACCAGGGTTATCATCTCCCAGTATTTTCAGCCTGCTGTGCCTGAGGTGATCCTGGGACCTATGAACAAAGGCTGGGTGGGAGAAGGGAGCCCCCATCTCTTAACTGCACTTGCCTAGGACTTATCCTCAGTAAGAAGTAGCCAGGGGCAAGATGAGAAGCACTGATATCCTGTTCTTCCTGGGAAGAAGATTGACTGCTGGGAGCTGAAGGGAAAGAGAGCCCTGTGTTCTTGGGTGCAGCAGTGAAGAATGGACGTCTCACCTTGCTCAGCAGGGAGGAGGAAAGAAAGACAATAGTCTTGGCTCAAATACCCAAGACTCTCAAATTTCTTACCAAATTTTCCAAGATTTCTCTTGAATAGAGGTTTCTTTATTTCTTCTTTGTTCTTAAGACCATTTCTAGAGGCTTTAAATGGTTGTCTTTCAATGGTAAGTATTTAATAAATGTTAGTTAACCTTCCTTGCACCTTTATTTCCTCACATAAGGTTGAGAGTATCTCTAAGGTATCTTCTAGCCAACAGTTTTTATTTTAGTGTTCAGAATCATTCACTAGAAAGAAGTCTTTGATAACACTCTATTCTTTGGATGCAATTAGCTCAGTGACCAGCTTCTTTCTGTATAGCAGATGGAATCATAGAACATTGTAACACATGATGAGGGAAGATAATTTAATATCATCTCTTTCATATGCTCTGTAGTGCAGAAAAACCATAGTGACCCAGAACCTTTAAAATCCTCTAAGTTGTTATACAATAGAACCTCTATAATTGACCACCTCCATACATTAACCAACTCCTTAAGTTGACTTAATTTTCATACACTGGACATGTACGTATCAGCACAGTAGGCCTAGTTCCTTATGTTGACCACTTCTGTACATTAACCAGTTTGTTACAGTTCCTTGGGTGGTCAATTTACAGAGATTCTACTATATTATTTTGTCTAGTTTCCTTGTGTGTTTCTTAATAAATAATGGCTCAGTTTTGCTCTTGGGTTCCCTCAAGAGCCATACTGTTTGGTTATTTATTGATAATGTCAAATTCTTAAGAATCTTTGTGAAGTATAATAATTTTCCATAAGTACCTTTTGCTTATTCCTTTAACTGTCAGAGTACAATTAGCACAACTTCTTCCTCACTATTCAGGGATTCTATTGTCATTATACCAACACCTCAAAGTTACAATCTGAAGTACTCAAATTGCTGATATAATTTTCCTGCACTGTGGATTAGTGGTTTTAAGTTCAAGTCACATGCTCATCTCTGCACTCCACATCATTGTGTGATCAGCCATAACTCTGACCAACAGTACAGCACATGTAAAATTCCTAGGTGAGAACTTTCCTTGGTTGCCTAAGAGCACTTTGCTCAATCTGGGTTGTTATAGTAATATAAACTCTCTTGCTTCTAGATCTAACAATTTGCCAGATTTTTACCTCCTAATATCATAATGACTGCCTGAGATTATGGACCATGAATCTTATTTCCCAAAGGGTTATAATTCCAGGATCCATTATGACCAAAAATGGGGAAAAACATGAAAAATAGATGATTTATATATACCTGCTAGAGATATAATCTTATAAAACAAACGGGATTCAGAGAATGGAAAAGAAGAGGCAAAGAAATATCACAGGGAATAGAGAAAGAAAATACTACCTCAGGTGAAAAGCTTAAAGTAAAAGTAAAAAAATCCAATATTTTATAATAATTTTTAAAATATTACAAAGCAAAACCCCCTGCCACATCAAAATGAAATTCCTTGTAATATATACTGCCTGATTGCTGATTTCTGTTTTTGACATTTATCTTTATGAATTCACTGAGTTCATAAGGGAGAAAGGCTAGACTCGTACTGGCATTATCTTCTCTTCAGGAAGAGAAATGTCAATGTCATAATAACGATGAGGTATTTTTACTGATACGCACTCCTTTTCATATTACATTATGAAATTATAAATTTAAAAAGTCAGCCTTGTTTTTAAAATATCCTGATGAATAAAGGACCATGAAAAATGTCTTCATTTTCATTGAAAGATAATAGAGTTTTGGATATTCAAAATTATTCCTTTTTGGCTCTGGAAAATAAATTTTGTACTGCAGTATGAATTTGGGTATATTTGTTATTCAGAGAATTCATATCGAGTGAAATACTGAGGCCATGTTGTGAAGATCCACTCAGGAGGAATTAATAAAGTCTCCCTCTCTTCCCTCTGGTTCTTTAATCAGCTTTAGTCTGCAATTCATTCTGCATTTGCAAAAGTTGCCATCACCTTTCAGTCTTAGGCAAAGCGCATTTGCCTTTCTAAACTTGCTTGCTTGTCTGTCAAGCTCTCAGCTTCCCTAGGGTTAGAAGAGATAAATAAGTGGTTTTTTTTTTGTTTTGTTTTGAAAAGACTTTTCTGGTTGGGAGAAAGAACCAGGAATATCTTTCCTTCTAGCTTCTGCAGGCTGCATATGTAATCAGGGAAGGTGACATGTCCATAAATGAGTTCAAAGAACAGAGGACCACTGGGAGAGAGCCTCATGCTTTTTGAGGGATGAATAGAAAAGCTGTTCCCCAAACTGGCTTGTAACATTTGTTAGACCGCTATTATAATGTACATTCAAATCCACAGTTCTGGTTATATGTCCGTTTCCTCCTGTTCTATAGTTGGTGCCTTATCCATGACAATGACAGAAAGAAGCAAATGGATGTAGAGGTGAGTGACAGCGTAGAATTCCAGAGCCCTACACCATGGCGCTGGCTTTCTAGAGGTAATCTCGTGAGGAGCCACTCTGAGTTCAGCTAGCTGAATCCCTCACTGCTTGTTGATAACCAGAGCAAAGATATTTCCCATTTGTTTGAGACACACTCAAAATTAGTACATAAATCTGAAATCTTTGCATCAATGATTCATTCTACTGTTCTGTAGAAGGCTAAGTATTGTTATGATTTCAAAACAATGAATACCATTACTGACTTTGACTTCTCTACTGATGGGTATCTTACCATATTTTTCCAGGCTATTTCTCCCAAGCATATGCTTTTCGTTTGCATCAGGAGTTCTCTCATTAAAATGATCATGTCCAGTGTTCACTCCAGCTGGTGTTCAACAAAAAACTGCATGAGTAAGGTTTCACTCAGGCAGAAAGATGATTTCCTTCTTCTTTTCCCTTTGCTTTTGTGGCTTAAGGAGGGAAACAGTGATATACAGCTCATGTTCCCAGTGATGGGAAACCGAACCATAACACACATGGAAGCTGAGTGTGACAACAGAGACAAGGGTCTGCAAAGCACAAAAGGATCAAAGGAAAATGTCAGTGGGAAATACACTGAGAATAAAGAAGAAAGGGCAGAAGGGGGCAGGAGAAGAGGCTGCAAAGGAGAGTGGAGCAACCTGCCTGCAGCAGAGGAAGGAGGAGCAGGGGGCAGAGGCTGCTGTGACTGGAGGTGCACTGAGGACACGGAGTCTGTTACTGAGGGTAACTGGCCACTGTTTCATTGTAGTAGTCCACTAAGCAAAAGTTCTTTGAATTAGACCTGCAAAACAAACACCATGTATCATATCGTAATAAGGGAGAAAATGAATGTATTAAACCTGAGACTAATCTGCAAGATGATGGGGGAAGTGCCGGAGATTGTAAAGATCTAGATGGCTCAGGGATGGAGCATGAATCAGTGTTTCCTGACTTTGCCACTTTCAGAACTTGGCTGCATGAAGTCAAGATGGTAAACGTTTGATCTCATGACAAATGTCGGGAAATGATTTACCACCTTCAATTCCTGAGATCAGATAGCCATATGTCATACCCAGCAGGCAGTATCAGGAGATGAGGTGAAAGCTACCTACATAGCTCAGTCTGGGAAAAAAATGACTGAATGCCTATTTCAAAATACCAGCTGACCTGAAGTCATTCCATTCTTAAAGCTTTACTACTCTGGTCCATGACGTATTTCCTTTTGCTGTTAGCAGGAATTGACTGACAGTCTACTAGAATAAAGTACTACGTAGCAAGGGAGAGGTGAGGAAAGGGGAACTGAGAACAATTCACTTAGAAAAGTACAGAGTTTCCTAAGGCTTAGGAAGGGCATTGTCACTATTTTTCTCTTAGTTAATATTTTATAGACAAATCCAGGAAGTTTCTCAATCAGGCTATTTCCTGCCCTGCCCTGTACCCCAGTCTCTCTTTCTTTCTCTCTCTCTCTCACAGGGAATATTTGGCAATGCCTGGAAACGTTATTGGTTGTCACACTGGCATCTAGTGAGGAGAGGTCAGGATGCTGCGAAACATTCCACGATGCAGGGTGGGGGAGGCAGCCCCCATGAGAAAGAATTATCCAGCATCAAATATTAAAAGTGTCAGGGCGGTGCCTGTGGCTCAGTGAGTAGGGCACTGGCCCCATATACCGAGGGTGGTGAGTTTAAACCCTGCCCCAGACAAACTGCAACAAAAATAATAGCTGGGAATTGGGGTGAGTACCTGTGTTCCCAGCTACTTGGGAGGCTAAGGCAAGAGAATCGCCTAAGCCCAAGAGCTGGAAGTTGCTGTGAATGCAACAAAGTGAGACTCTGTCTCTTAAAAAAAAAACAAAACAAAAGTGCCTAGGTTGAGAAAGACAGTCATATAAATGAAAGACAAACAGTTCCAATTTGATCATCCATTTGTTCATTGGCAAACCTGTAGTGGCACCTCTCGAGACAATGTGCTTGGCACTAAGATAAAGAGATGAGACACACCCAATCCCTGCCTATTCGAATTTGCCACTTTCAACAAGAATGACTACTTATGTGATAATCAACATCAAAACAAAGCCAGATTATCCCCAGGTGTGCGATCAGAGAGAGCTTCGAGTAAAGGCAGTGTTGAACAGCACTGGTGAGAGCCTTGACCAGGAGGGCAGGGGCAGGGGCTGGTTGGGGTGAAAGGAGGAAAGCAGAAATGGAGGAACAATTTATTATGCAGAACAAGAGGCAAACCCATGGGGGTGGAGAGGATGGAAAGTACTGGAAGGGTAAATGGTGCCAAATTGACAAAGCCAGGCTAAGGAAGTTCTGTCGCTGCCTATTTCTCCTGCACATGACAGAAAAGGGATCCAAGGGAGGTTTTTGAGGTGGGAAATGGCATGATCAGAGATGTGAAGCTGAAACATTTTCCTGGCACACTGTGTGGGAACCCGGCCCTCTGAGCACCTGCTGCCTGGAGAAGGAGAAGGAGCACTCTGTGTCCACAGCCGTGGATCTAACAGCCCCCCTCCACCGTCCTGTAAGCCCCACCTGCCTTCCCAGATGCTGATCTTGCTGCCACTCTCCCATTTCCTTCCTTTCATCACTGTGAGGATTTCATCTTTATTCCTAGCTTTTGAGTTAAAAGTCTAGGTTCCCTTAATGACGGGTAATTTTGGTTTTCCCACGTGAGCTTCAGAATCACCTGGGGATGGCACTCTGGGGGGGCAGGAGGGAGGGGCTCGAGGGGTAGTGGAGATGCTCGTGACCTTGTCTGTGGATGGTTTTATGGTGTGTGCATATGTCAAAACTCACCATATTGTGTATTTTAAATCGGTACAATTTATTTTACATAGATTATATTTTAATAAAGCTGTTTTTAAAAGAATCAATTGTAGGGCTTTGTATAACATAGTGTTTCTGATATGCGGTAGATTTGGGGTAAGGCTTGAAATTTTACTTTTTGTTTTGTTTTGTTTTGAGACAAGGTCTCTTTCTATTACCCAGGCTGAGTGTAGTGGTATGATCACAGGTCACTGCAGCCTCGAACTACTGGGCTCTAGAGATCCTCCTGCCTCAGCCTCCTGAGTAGCTGGGATTACAGGTACCACAACACCTGGCTAATTTTTAAAACATTTTTGGTAAAAATGAAGTCTCACTATGTTGCCCAGCCTGGTCTTGAACTCCTACCCTTAAGTGATCCTCTGTCTCTACCTCCCCAAGTGCTAGGATTGCAGGTATGAGCCAGTGCACCTAGCCACGATTTTGCATTTCTTTCTTTTTTTATTTTTTTGCACTTTTTTTTTTCTTTTTGGCTGGGGCTGGGTTTGAATCCACCATCTCCAGCATATAGGGCTAGCGCCCTACTCCTTTGAGCCACAGGTGCCACCCTACGATTTTGCATTTCTAACACACTTTGAAAATCACTGCTCTGTACCAACCTCAGATAAACTATTAAGCCAGTTTTCTTCCATTTTTCAGGGTTTCCAGATTTTCCTGTCAAGAATCTTTTTGAAGGGACCTCAGACACATATGGACCTTACCCATCCCCTGCTGTTTCTCTCTGGTCAGTGCATTTTCTGCCTTCTACCCCAAACTCTAACAAAATTGCTCCTCCAGCTGAGCCATGCTGGACTCCTGACCCACAGAAATTTTAAGGTAGTAAATTCTTATTAAGTCTCTAAATCTAGGAATAATTTGTTACACAACCAAAATAATGATTACAGACCTCCATGACAGAAGGATTAATCCTTCTGTAGCAAAGACCTAGTGGTGTTCCTGATATACGTTCTTTCATGGCTGACCACTGTGTCTAGAGCAAAGGCTGACAATCTGACCGGAGCCACGATCTGTCCTTTGCTTCAGCCACAACAAACTGCTCATAGGTTCTAGAACATGCCAAGTACATTCTCTCTATGACTTGGATTACACTGTTGGCCTTCCCCAGATTTGAAGTCTTCCTGAGTATAAGGATAGTCAGTCTTTATAGTGAAATAATAAAAAAATTATTTATTTATTTATTTATTTATTTATTTTTTGAGACAGAGCCTCAGGCTGTCCCCCTGGGTAGAGTGCTGTGGCATCACAGCTCACAGCAACCTCCAATTCTTGGGCTCAAGTGAGTCTCCTGCCTCAGCCTCCCAAGTAGCTGGGACTACAGGCGCCCTGCCACAACGCCTGGCTATTTTTTTTGGTTGCAGCCGTCATTGTTGTTTGGTGGACCCAGGCTGGACTCGAACCCGCCACCTTAGGTGTATGTGGCTGGCGCCTTAGCCACTTGAGCCACAGGCGCCGAGCCAATAAAAAAAGTATTAACTCAATAGTTTTTCAGTAAGGACAAAGATCTGTTCCCTTTTCCTTCTTTCTCTTGCTAGCACTACTCTCCTATCAGATTTCTGTTTTCACAAGCCACTGAGGAGCCCAGCAGACCAAAAGAAATGTAAACTTTCTTTACAGTCACTAGACCTATTAACTAAATCTGCCTTTTAGAATTTGTCCCTGAATGTCCCATATGAACAATGGAGTAAGAAAAATCAGGTCTCAGGATTGGAAACATCTGGAAAAAAAGTCTGTCTTCAAACCTGGCACAGCATTCACGTTAACAAGACCTTATGAATTCAACTGTGGTTACCTTTTGCCTCCCCCCTCCTCCCTTAAATTAAGCTGGTCACTTGACCCCAATAGTGGGTGGGCATCCTTCTTTTTTCTTTCTTTGGGAGGCCACACCATCTCCCTGCTCTGCCTCTCCCTTCCCCCACTCTCTTTCCTCTCTCACTCCCTTTTTCTCTCTTTAAGACAAAATAAACTATACTTTTATATCCTGATTTTGACCTAGGGAAATTCTTTTCTCATGCATAGTACTTACTGAGCCTTTTCCAACCTATCACTAAGAGTTTCCACACTAGAATTAATTGTTCTTTCACTGGGGTGCAAAAGCCCAGAAAAATGCATAGAAATGGAGGCAAAACAGGTAGAAAAAGCACATAGAAATGAGGAATAAAAGTAAATATAATAACACAAGTGATAGCAGCCAGAATGATAGCAAAGGCCCGGTGGCTCCAAAGAGAAGGGACTGTGCTCAGCAGCCGGGAACTTGCCCACAGGAGAAGGGGGGAGACATCCTTTATGAGAGGACCAGTCTGATCCTTAGGTTGGAGTTACAGCTGGGGGGAATGATGGTAGAAGCCTTAGGTGAAAGAATGCTTTTGCTATTTTTGCTCAATCAACATAAGCAGCCCGAGGCACAGGCAGATGCCTAGGGCCCTGCTCCTGTGTGGATGCCCATCATGCAATAGCCTCTGGGTACATTTACAAATATTATTTTTAGATGTCATCTTGGCTCTCAGAACTTTTGGCTATCAGAGTTACTTTACTCTCCACCTTTAAATTAGGCTTCTTCCCTGCGGAATGTCAGGGTTCTCTGATTAAACCAGATCAACTCTGCTCAAAACTGCTATTAAATCTTCTTTTGAGGGTGTTGTTTTTATTTTTCCTGTGAGGGGTGGCCATTTAGTCTAAAGAAGTGAATAAGGGGGAGAGAAACCTTTGCTAAAGGCAGCAAAGATGAGAAATAGTTAACAGTATGCAAATCCAGCAGCCAGCTCCACTGTGAAGGGAAGGGCCTGTTCTACCACTAAACAAAGGAAATGCATTAAAAATGCAGTCACTACTGGGGAGAATCCTGGGGTTGGCAGTTAGCTACTGGGATTTGGGGCATGTAACAAATGTGTACATCCTCATGGGACACCCCAGAAAAGGAGAACTTGAAAGGAAGGGAGCTCAAAGATCTCAGCAGAAGGGAGACAGGGGAAGAAAAGCCTTTCCCCTCCCTGGCATTATTCCAGCAAAGGTGGGAAAAGGACATCAGGGACAACTGTTCCGCCAGGGCTAGCCAGGGGTCTGTTACTCATTTACCCTGCAAGAGTTTTGACTCAGCCTGGTAAATTTTAAAGGAGCACTCTTATGACTGTTTAGGACTGTGAGTAGTCAGAGAGATAATACATCGAAAGAGAATAAGATTTCTTCCTTATTACATCCATGTATCTTGCTGTCACTGAACCACAGATTTTTTTAGGACCCTGAAAAGGCCTTCAGACTGATAATGTTTCTATGTTTCTTTCTTTGATCGTTTAAGGTCATGAAGAGGCTTTTTAATAAGAAAAGCGTGCTAATGTTTTATATGGTTCATGAATTTCTCAAACTAATACACGGTAACACAGAGTTGCCATTTTAACATTTATTTATATTGCTTGCCTGTTTGCCTGTGTCTATCTCTGTCTCTCTCTCTCCTTCTTTCCATTTCTTCCTCTATAGCTTAGAAACCCCACCAGGGATGGGGAAGTACTTGCTCTCAAAGAGCAGCTGCCCAGTTGATAAACCAGCACCACCAGACCTCAACAGAGAAAGTCATGGTTGCATATTCCTGTTCATCAGCCCAGGGCAAGTCAGCTTCCCCTCCAGCTGCCTCAGCTCCTCTCTGCATGCCCAGCTCTCTGGACCTCAGTCCAGCCCACCAGAGGTTCCCAGCCCCCATTAATCACCATCAGAAGTCAAGCCTCAAAATCACCATCATTGGCTGGATTGTTCCGAATATCCCCTAATCTATCCTTGACCTCCACCAATCAATTTCCTGCACCAACAATTTCTCCCAAATTGTTCCCCCAAACCCCTTTGAAATTCATAGTCCATCATCAACAAAGTTGTAGCATGTTTTCAACCTCTCGCCTAAATATTCTGTTCCTCTTCTTGGTCTAACTCAGGAACTGGCAAATATTTTCTGTAAAGGGCCACATAATAAATATTTTAGGCATTGCAGGCCACATAGTCTCTGTTGAAATTACCTAACTTTGCCATTCTAGTGCAAAAGCAGCCACAGGAAATATGTGAACAAGTGACTGTGGCTGTGTTCCAATAAAACTTTATTTACAAAATATGGAGCCAGGCCAGACTTAGTCCAGGGGTGAGAGTTTCCTGATCCAGGCTAAGGGAAGCTGGATATCCCTCTGAGGAGTCTGCTTCCACATTATGCTGAAGGTTGTTTTTCCTCTTAGACCCTTTCTAGATCAGAGCTATCAATTACCAATCTCTCTGTTATGTCCTCTTGTTCTTTGATGAATTGAACACTTGAGTCACCTTGCTTTCAACCCTGCCATCATTCTTGGAGACTTCAGAATTTGATAAACGGTCCATCCAGCATCTCGTTCTTGAGTTCCTTTATCTTTTAGAGGCAATAATCTCTCATTCTGACTCTCTTCAGCTACTTGCTCACAAAGCCATCTCCCAGACCTTGTCATCACCAAGTGCACTCCCAACATTGTGAGTGCAAACATCTCTCTAGCGATCCCCTCCCATCCTCCAGCACATCCAGTAGGTCCATCCTTGAGTTCCCTGCATTTAACACACCTCCGGTGCCCCGGCCATACCTCTCCTTCAAGCTTTGCTTCCTCCATGTCCTCACTGCTGTCCTGGACTTGGTGATCCAGCTCTATGACCATTCCCCAGAAAACACACAGCGCCTTCTTGTCCCTCTGCCTTCCCATCAAACCCAAACCCCAGCAAAGCCCAAATATCACCTAAACCTGTACCTGTTGTGGAACAATTCAGGGTGGTGGAAAAGACTCTCCTAGCCACATGAGACTCACTGTGGACCAACTATGGCAGTGAACAGACCCAAAGTGTCTGTCCTGGTGAAGCTACCATTCTAGTGAAAGAAAGAGAGAGAGGGAGAAAGACAGAGAGAGAGAAAGAGAGAGACAGAAAAAAAGACAACAAGCAAGAGAAATAATTGAAATACAAAGGATGCCAAAAATGCATATACATTGTGAGAAAGGAAGAGACTATTAAATTTGTGATACTCAAGTCATGTTTGACTTCTTCCATCACAAGAGGTGTTTAACACGACTTGTATTCATCTTTTATTATTTGCATATATTAAGTATTGCAATTTTAATACATTTTTCCTTTCTTAAAATGTGTAAGCTTTTTTTGGAACCTTCTGTATACAGTAAGTTAAAGGACAATAATCAAGGAGGAGAAAAAAATAAAGGAAATTATGAAGGGAAAGAGGGATGTGAGATTTTAGATAAGGTGCCCAGGGAAGGCCTGCTGGTAAGATGGCTTTTGAGTGAAAACAAAAAGTGACAAGAGAAAAACTCAATTTAGGGCTCAGAGCCTGTGGCTTAATCGGCTAGGACGCCAGCCACGTACACCTAAGGTGGCGAGTTCGAATCCCCAGCCCGGGCCCACCAAACAACAATGATGGCTGCAACCAAAAGATGGCCGGGCATTGTGGCGGGCGCCTGTGGTCCCAGCTACTTGGGAGGCAGAGGCAGGAGACTCGCTTGGGCCCAGGAGTTGGAGGTTGCTGTGAGCTGTGATGCCATGGCACTCTACCCAGGGGGATAGCTTGAGGCTCTGTCTCAAAAAAAAAAAAA
>CAUYQV010168340.1:0-15406 GCA_963574575.1 Galagoides demidoff
GGTCCCAGCTGCTTGGGAGGCGGAGGCAGGAGACTCGCTTGAGCCCAGGAGTTGGAGGTTGCTATGAGCTGTGATGCCATGGCACTCTACCCAGGGGGACAGCTTGAGGCTCCGTCTCAAAAAAAAAAAAAAAAAAAAAGACAGAGTCTCATTATGAGTCACTCTCGGTAGAGTGCCGTGGATCATAGCTCACAGCAACCTCATAGCTCTCAGCAACCTTGGGCTCCTGAGCTCGGGTAATCCACCTGCCTCGGGCTCCCAGAGTGCAAGGTTACTGTGACCTGTGATGCCACGGCACTCTAGCCTGGGGCAACAGAGTAAGACTCAGTTCCAGAGGGGGAAAAAAAAAAAGAAAGAAAGAAACATGTTTATGATAAAATGTTTGAAAATCAATTCATATGTACTGCCATATGAAAATGTTTTCCAGCCACACCAAAATACGTGACAATGTGAAACACTTTTAACTGTCGGAACTTGAAAAGCCTTCAGAACATGGTTCTGGCTGTTTTTTTAAGACACAGTTTTATTATGTCACCCCTCAGCAGAGTGCCATGGCGTCACAGCTCACAGTAAGTAACTTCAAACTCTTGGGCTTAAGTGATTCTCTTGCCTCAGCCTCCCAAGTAGCTGGGACTACAGGTGCCTGCTATAACGCCTGGCTGTCATTGTTGTTTAGCTGGCCTGGCCAGGTTTGATGTATGTGGGCTGGCACCCTAACCACTGGGCTACAGGTTCTGGGCTTTTTGTTATCGCCCACGATCTCCTCATGCACTTTTAACTCAGCACAAACAGGCCTTCATGGCCTCAAGAACGTACCACCTGGATTCTCCTTCTGTTCCCTGGTCTGTTTAGACTGCTCTCCTCACAACATAATCCTGATCTCTGCCATGCTCCCCACTCCCCATTTCCACTTAGTTTCCCCTAAGTATCTTATCAATAGCTCATCTGGTGTCCTCAGTCAGCACTTTACCAAGAACTATTATGTCTAGGGAGCTTTTGGTTAATGACCATCACTCCTCCTGACACGTGCATATCATCCTTCCCTAATTAGACTGGAAATGATTCATTCCCTGGAGCAGTGGTTTCCATAAATGACCAATCTTCAGGCCAATGCAAACTGGCTGCAAAAGAACGTCCTCTAAGGAACTCATTAAAATGCAGATTCTTAGACTGCATGGGAGGGGATGATCTCATAAATCTGGATGTAAATAGGCACAAAATAGAGGTGTAGTATCAGTGGGCCTCTGGAACCAGCATATTCAAAAAGCTGTTGATTCTGAGGATGCTGACATATTGCCAGGTTGGGAAGCGCTGCCTCCAGAGAACCTAGCACAGAGATCTGTACACAGTAGGCGCTCACTCACATGTTAAGCTGTGCACCTCTGAGCTGGCAAACCTGAGCATAACGACTATTGGATTATACCTGTATTGTTTCCCTAAGTGAGGGAGGGAAGAATATTTTTAAGTGTCTGATAGCTGTCAAGCTCTATGCCTATTTAAATATGTTCTACTCTTTTTAATAACCTTTTGAAATAAAGTATTTTCATGGGGCATGAAAAATTAGAGGGTCTGAGGAACTTGATTTTTACTTCACAGCTGTCGTAAAAGCAGTGCTAAAATCTGCCTTCTGATATAACGGGCTCAAAGTCTATGGCGTCTCTAATGCTTACCAGAGAGCATGAACTGGTAGCTTGTACCTGGCTTGCAGGTAGTTTTTATTTAGGCAGTATATAATGTTTAAAATTTAAAAAAATGACTATTTTTAAATAGTATATTTTGTATTACTATCTGGATTTCTGATTTCTCTTTAGGGGAAACAAAAAAGATTTGGTTAACACTGGTGTCTACATTCCTCATGGCTACGGTCTGATGGGGCCTGTGCATGAACATGCGCTGAGAACTCACTGTAGTCCCCCTCACTCCCTGTTCTCATCTGTGGTTGGACCAACTCTCGTGTGTTCTATTCCCAACCTGGCCCCTATAAGCCTGAGTTAGTGACTGCTGCATTCTCATCTATTATCTTGCTTCCCACTGGTCAGGAAGCCTTTTCTTTTTTTTCTGATAAAGCCTCAAGCTGTTGCCCTCAGTAGAGTCCCGTGGCATCACAGCTGACAGGAACCTCCAACTCCTGGGCTTAAGTGATTCTCTGGCCTCTGCCTCCCAAGTAGATGGGACTACAGGTGCCCGCCACAACGCCTGGCTGTTTTTTTGGCTATAGTTGTCACTGTTGTTTGGCAGGCCCAGGTTGGGCTTGAACCCGCTGCCTCTGGTGTATGTGGCTGGTGCCCTAGCCACTTGAGCTACAGGTGCCAAGCCAGGAAGCCTTTTTTTGTTGCTCCATCCTGTATGAGATCCTAGAGGTATGTGCATTTCTGACTTTTTGTGATTTCAATACTAAAGAAAACTGGGGTCCCTGCTCCCCGAGATACAGATTCTGGCTTCTTCCAGTGAAATCCTACATATGAACAACCTTAAAAATAGCTGGAGAAAATGCGGTATATCATTAGAAAGAAGTCACAGTGAGCAATGCCACCAAGTGGTGGAGAGGTGCCATGTGGAATCACTGTGCTCAGCCACAGAGGCTGGGATCCTGAAGATCTCTTATCTGTGAGGGCCATTCAGGAAGTAGAAACAAAATGCTTGCCAGTCTCCATAAGCTGGTCCTTCCAAGGCTATCCTTCTTTTTTTTTTTTTTTAAGACAGTCTCAAGTTCTTGCCCTAGTCTGTAGAGTGCTATGGCGTCATAGCTTACAGTAACCTCGAACTGTTGGGTTCAAGCAATCCTTCTGCCTCAGTTTTTCTATTTTTAGTAGAGATGGGGTGGGGTAGGGGTCATGCTTTTGCTCTGGCTGGTCTCAAACTTCTGAGCTCAAGCAATCCACCCGCCTCAACCTTCCAGAGTGCTAGGATGACAGGCATGAGTCACCACACCCAGTCACAAGGCTATCTTTTGAAAAGTGGAAAACCCAGCCTGGCACTTCAGGAGCTGTGCTTCATTTATGGGCTTTTTGGATTCATGTTCTGTTTGTTCTTTCTCTTAAACAAGCTGCCACTGCCACTGATGCAACGTATTTCATTTTGTACATTTTTAACATGTCTTTCTGTTTCTGGAGAACACAGAGCTGTTGAACTCTGTTAGTGTCAATATAACAAGTGGGTAAAAAAGAAAACATCTTTGTAAGACAGAGTTGAATATCATGGGGATAGGATTTCACATGCATTGAGCACTTAGCAAAAAACTGTGCCAGGAAACTGTGCCAGGAACTTAGGTACTTTATTGACTTCTTATAAACCTTAGTGTTAAGTACTCTAATTTTATAGGTAAACGGGGCTGTGGGTAAAGCATCAATAGCTATAAAATCATCCCTTTTCAACATTGCCAAATGCTTTCTTGAGACTGCCTTAGAAAGTCAACCATAGACATTCCTGTTTCGTGGTGCACCCTAGCTAGGGTCGGCATTACACACGTAAATTTTCCTTCTCTGCGCCTTATCTCCCAATCTGCCATGAAAATTACTGCAGGACCTCCTCCACCAGATCTCCAGTTCACTGCCGGCTCACTAGCCTTCTTCCCACCCACCCTGTGAATAATTTTCTAAAAGGGAAAGGAGCCACATTTAAACAAAATTCACCTGGACACTGCAGGCACCTTGTTCCCTCCTCCACACAATTCCCATTTCCATTCCCTCAGAGATGAAGCATCCCCTCTGTGAGTCAGATAAACTTCATTTGGGTAGGAGAATTAAAACAAGATCAGAGAGAAAGGCTGAAGAATTTAACTTTTTGTGTTTACTTGTATGAGGAAAAACAGCACATAGAGGCATCCACAGTATTTAATTTGTTTGGATAATAGTTACAGATAAACAGGTACACTCCATATACAATTACCAATACTTTTTATACAGTTCATATTTCAGTACATCAATACTATTTTATTTACACTCTATTTATGTACATTAACATCTTTCTAAAGTCAGTGCATTGTCAACAAGTTTTATACAGTAATTTACAAGGTGAATGTAGTTAATAGTTAATTTAATAAATTTTCTGCTAGTTCATGAATTTAAAAAATTAATTACAACCAATATGACAAACACAGATCAAACAACATTAGTAGATTGGCTACCTGCTTAAATAAAATATCTGTAAGGAAATTATTTAAAATCTTCCATTTTTAATGAGACATGTCTAGGTAGAAATGGACAGATTTCATATACTGAAAATCTTGAAACTATAAAGTATGTATTTTATCTGACTTCACTACATTATACAATTTAGGCCACTCCTTCCTACTTGCAATTATATTCTTCTGAAAAGGATTTCAGCTTAGGTAGCCATTTTAGACACCTTTCCAAATCCTCTGAGAAAAACTAGATAGTTACTGGCCTCAGATATCAGAACATAAATGCTTAATTACATTGGTAATTATTACCTATGATGAAGGAAGGATAATGAAATCTGACAACTAATGAGAATCAACTTGCAGTGCCTAAATGAATAAACAAAGACCCCGAATAAGGTGAAACATTTCTTTCAAATATGTGTTTAAAAACACAAGAAAAAAAATGCTACCTGAAATAAATAACATTTATACTTTTGTTCCAGTCTTGAATAATTGAAGGAAAAAAAATGAAGCAAAGAAACATAACTTTTTGTGACTACTGTAAAATTTAACAAAAAAGACAAAGATCACAAAGTTAATAGACATGCAAACAAAACAAAAGTTTACTTCTCAAAATCATCGATTTTATTAAAAATACTAACTATTAATGTTTGGGATGTGTTTTGTTTTCAAATTTAATATGATGAGGGAAAATACCCCAATCGAGTTATTTTATAGCCCTTAGAGCTGTCAAATACAAACAGTAAGTTTATTTCCATGTATTCTCTCGTTTTTAAAGTGCAAAACAAACACAGAAAAAAACAACCACTAATTGTGAAACACTATCTAGCTTTGATGCTGATCACCTTCCCAGATGCTCTTTGTGCAACATGTGCATGTGAAGATGGTGCAATTATTGGCAACTACCACGCCACATTCAGCAGTATGGGAGTATACATTTAGAGGACGCTTGAAGTATCCTAAAAGTAACATGCCTCTACCAGGAGGGCCATGTTAGCTGGATTTCCCAGGATGCTTATTCTTTCCACTGGGTAGAAGGCACATAGCTCTTCAGAGATTCTCCATTTCAGACTGACCACTATAAATATGCCTCAGCTACCAATGACTGGTTGTGTCTCAAACACAAACACAACAACAAAAACAAGAAGCAAGAAAGACATACAGAGAGTAGGGAAATGGTTTAAAAAATAAATTAAAAAATCTGTGTCCATGCCGTAAGAATCATTTGCACATCTTCATGATCTTGCTTTCTCATCTCGTCAATATAATGGAATAAAACTTCAGGAAAAAGGAGGTAGCATATCATGTCGTCCCCAGACAACACTACAATTTTTTTTGTTTTTTTTACTTTGACTCCAAGGAAATCCTTAGTATTTTGTTATGGTTATTGGTAAACTCCATACTCACTAAATGTTTGTTCATAGCTGGACAAGCACAATTTTATTCTTATTTGGTCCCAGGTGGCTGGTGC
The DNA here is from genome assembly GCA_963574575.1 of Galagoides demidoff. Taxonomy (NCBI): domain Eukaryota; kingdom Metazoa; phylum Chordata; class Mammalia; order Primates; family Galagidae; genus Galagoides; species Galagoides demidoff. The sequence goes on from CAUYQV010168340.1 coordinate 5,595, forward strand.
CAAACCCTTCTGATTACAGGCCAGTGGTGGGATCTGCCTGAAGTTCTCTCCTGGAGAGCTTGTAAGAGACTTCAAAACAAAATTATTACTACTCTTAAAGTTAACTGTTATTTTAATTAGGATTTTTATTTTGTGCTTCAGGGTCACAGGATAAAATAACTACATTTAGTTTGCCTTTCAGTGATGCTTTTGCCAAATGTCAGCTACAAGGAGTCATCTCCCTCACCACCAGGCTGTCTAGCAGCTGGAGTGGCAGCTTTACTGCAACACACAGTACTTTTTGTAATCAGATTCAAAGTCTTCATCCATGCTGCTTGTGTCTGCCATCTTTTTGCCATCAATCTTTGGCAGAAATTGTGCATAGTCTATCCCCTGCTGCTCATAGAAAAGAATGTAGGCAGAGTCGGTGTCAATTTCATCAGGGTGAAGTTCCTAAAGGGGTAAGAAAAGTCTTTAACAAAAAGCCATCACTATGCTGGCTCTTATTCCTCGTCAGGGAAGGGAAGACCAATGTTCTCTAACTATTAAACCTAATTGCTTCCAATAAGCTTATATTTCAATTGTTTCCTACCTGCCCATAAAATGAGCCCTGCTATTTCCATTTTTTTTTTTTGGCCAAGGCTGGGCTTGAACCTACCACCTCTGGCATATGGGGCCAGCACCCTGCCCTTGAGCCACAGGCACCACCACCAGTTTTGTTTTGAGAAAAATATTTTGACCGAAGTCAAAAGAATGACCTAAAACCCCATCAAATTCTAATCATCCTAAAGATAGGAACTTTTTCTAATTAATGTCTTTTTCCTCACTATTTAGGTTTTCATTCACCACTCTGCATACCACGTTTGTTCCCTTAACACTGATGGTATCTATAAACTGATTCTAAAAGAAAAACTGATTTCCTATGCAGGAGATAGTCAACAAATGCTTCCTAGATCTGCTGGTATTCTGTTTCTAACTTCTATTCAAAGACTGAGAAGGTTTACCTTACAACTGCTATCATTGTAGCAGTACCACTTGCAATTTGGGTTTTTGGCATAAGTGACGTAGTGGCCCCCACCTAGAATTCCTGAATGGCACTGTAAGAGAAAAGAGAGTAGGGGTATATTAGTAGTTAACTATAACCATAGCCAGGACATAGCACCAGGATCTGAGCAGAAGAACACTGACCATGCAGTGGTTAAGAACAAATAAAGCAAAAGCAATAAAATTCAAAAGTCATAAGCTCTAAATCTTGTGTAGATAAACAGACACTTTATAATTTTAATCACTTTTTCAGAAAGTAACACTTCTTTAGAACATATAATTATGAATGACTTGAAATCGTGACTTCATTTATAATAATTACATGGTTATCCCCTCTCCCATCCCCAATCACACTGTGAGCTCCTTGCAATCTATCCAGAAGGCCATGATTTCTTTTTTTTTCCTTTTATCTTTTTTTGTGACAGAGCCTCAAGCTGCCACCCTGGTAGAGTGCCGTGGTGTCACAGCTTATAGCAACCTCAAACTCTTGCGCTTAAGCAATTCTCTTGCCTCAGCCTCCCAAGTAGCTGGGACTACAGGCACCAGTCACAATGTCCACCTATTTTTTGGTTACAGTTGTCACTGTTGTTTGGCAGGCCTGGGCTGGATTTGAACCTGCCAGCTCCGGTGTATGTGGCCGGTGCCCTAGCTGGTTGAGCTACAGGCGCCAAGCCAAGAAGGCCATGATTTCTATGTTAACTTTGTCTATCACCAAGTTCAATGCCTAGCAAATTAGCAAGACCTGAAAGAATTACTTGGTGATGAATACAAGTAAATTCATTTGAATACAAACGAACACAAGTAAAAAAATTTTCACTGAAAGTTGAGACCACTCTTCAAAACCCACAGAATAGCCAATGGCCATACCACCACAATCATGCTTGATCTCATCTGAAAACCATATAATAAACACTTACCGAAATTGCATATAGATTATAAATAGGCTTAACACGAGTATCTTCTCTTTGGTCATCAGTGCTGTCTTCTTCACTGTGGTTTCCAAGCTGACCGTTGCTATAGCCATTGCCACATGCCTCATGCTCATAGAGGAATCCGTTGGCCAAAGCTACCTCATGGTCCTGAGGGGTGACCAGCTCAGGTTGGCTGCCCCCCAGCATATGCCCTCGGCTCAAGGCATCAGCCAGCTCACACATCTGCCCAGCCCCATTCTCTTTGCTGGCATCCAAGTTCTCCTTACTATTTGACAGTTTATTTTTGCTACCAATCTGGGGAAGTCGGAGCCTCCCTTTGCTCCTCCCCAAAGTCCGTGGGCTGCTGTTAGGGCTGCTGTTTTTGCTGGACGGACAGCTGGTTCCACTTTTCCTTGATGAAGAAGGCGAACCTGTGAAAGGGAGAGAAGGAAAGATTCATAAACCCAAATGCCATAGTTTAAACCAGACTATGCCAAATGCTGACTTGGAAGCCAGCCTCACAAATGTACACATGAAGGTAAAGATAGGGATCCTGACTCTCTACTCTTTAGTTCCTATCATGTAGCCAATGAGTTACATTTTTGACTTCTTTAATGCCAAGTCTATAAGGCAACAATGTCCTGAAAGTGTAAATTATTAATAGGTTGTAGGAACTTAGAAACAGCAGAAAGGTGATTTATACAAGATTCAGTTCAAACAGCGTAATTATTAGACTAAGGACTTTCACAAATACATATTCTTCTTGCTTGTAAAATCTGACAAAAAAAATAAGACCACCATTTGTTAAATTGCTAGGCATGATAGGGAACTCTTTATTATCTCTTACCTCTCACAAAAGTCCTTCAAGGCAGTGGGTCTTATCAACTTTTTGAACACAGACCGCCCCCCCCATGCCCTTTTATACCCTTAAAAATCGAGGACCTATAGAACTTTGATGTGGCTTTTATCTATCAGTATTTCTCATATTAGAAATTAAAACTGAGGAATTTAAAGTGATAACATCATTCCACATCATCTTGTCTATGACTCCTCTCTACTTTTGTGAGAGAATAAAAGTGTAAAGGTACATATTGTCTTAGCATTTTTATGAAAATAATTTTGATCCTCCAGACCTGAAAGGGTCTCAAGGACCCCTAAGGGTTCCCAGACTAGACCTTGAGAACCTCTGCTGTAAGAGAACAAAAACGACAGCTACCACTCATGTTCACTAAATATACCAGGTATTATGCAAAGTGTTCCTTCTTAATATATCAGATCCTCCATACCCTGTAAACTTGGTATCTCCATTTTATAGATGAGAAAATATTTAGGGAGGCTACATCTCTTGTTAAAGGTCACATCCCTCAAATATAGGTAAGTCTGATTCCAGATAGGTACTTTCTGCCCTACTGCACTGATGCTCCAGAACAGAAGACAGATGGAAATATGCAGTCTACGGGGGCCTTAAGAAAGCCCTCCACCAGGTCTCCCCAGCTTCCTCACCTTTCGGGCTACTGATGATGTTTGCACTGAGTGAGGAAGGGCTCTTGCTCAGGAGCACATCCTCTTCCCCAGCTGAGCTCTGAGCATCCACTTTCTTCACCTCTCCTGCCAGAACCCTTGGCTCAGAGAGGTCATCCCCCTGGGGTGTGAGTGGTTTACGGTGGCAGAGAGCCGGGTCTCTTGGTACCAAAAAAGCACTAGGGTCAAAATTTTCCCGAGGAAATTTAACAATTTTCTGTGATTTTATCCATCGACCATTTACAAATTGAAATCGTTTAAGGTGAATAATCTGGAGAAGAGAAGGTAGAAAACATCTGCATTAAAGAGTTCTAAAGATACAAAATTTATATTAAAAAATGTCAAATGTTTGGGAATGTCCCCAAACTAAACTTTTACTCTTCATTATTCTTTAAAGACCTCAAAAGAAATTGATTTTTTTTTTTTTTGAAGATAGGGTCTCGCTCTGCTGTTTGGATTAGAGTGTAGTGGCATGATCATGGCTGGCTGCATTCTCAACTCCTGGATTCAAAGGATCCTTCTGCCTCAGCCTCCTGAGTAGCTGAGAACATAGGTGTGTGGCACCATGCCCAGGTAATAAAAATACAGTTTTTATAAAGGCCTCTAGTTCATAATGTTTTATGTCATGAGTATACTATTTACACAAGTATATTATTGTCAAAATTCATCAAACTGGACATTTAAAATCCATGTATTTGATTATATTTAATCATACCTCAATTTATAAAAAGCCTCTCCCCTCCTCCCCACCCACCTTGTCCCCAAACCTGCCCCTGTCCTTTTATTCCCTTCCCCCATTCCCATCTGTTGAACTAGCTAACCAATATTATTAATTTCTTGTGCATCATTCCCTGGGAAGCTGTTCTGGTCTAAGGAAAAGAAAAACCTACAGTTTCACAAAAGTAGCAAGATAAAGACACAAATAAGAAAATACATACAATGTTTGGTTAAAAAAACAAAAACCTTACAATTAGTTACATTCATCTTAAATGAATAGGAAGACACAGGAAAGCCACCTCATCCATGAATGGAGAAGGCATAAATAAATCAAACCTAAAGGAACACACAAGCCCCGGTGTGCCTACGCACACATGTTAACTCACCAGTGCGCCCTGGGCACATGACAGAGTACAGTACAGTGGGCACTCGGGGCTCCCAGCGTAGCTGCCTTCTACAGCTACTGAGGGCTAATCTAAAACTTCCTCTTTCTATAGAGCCCTGAGTGCTTCACTCTCTCCTGAAGTTCAGATTCACCAGGCTGAATTGCAGTCACTGATCTACATGACTTCTCTCTCTTTCTAGGCTACCTGCTCTTTAGGAACAGTAACTACTGCATATTTGTAGAACAATTAATCTCTTTACTCAACATAAACCTGGTTGTAGGAAGGGACTTATTCTCAAAAATAACATAAGTTCCTGCTCTCCCAGAGACAGGGCTGTAGCATACCAGGATGGGGGGAAGCCTCCAGAGATCTAGCTTCTTGGTGGCCAAGCAGTGGGTCTTACACTTGGAGCAGTAGTACATCTCATTTTCCCCCAGCTCCTCCTCACTGGTGAAAGCACGGAGACAGCTGTCCAGGTTGATGGGTTCAGCTTGTGCTCGCCGACTCTGTTCCACACTCTCATGCTCATCTACAACCTGTAGGTAGAGGGGACAGGAGGAATGGGGGTTGTGGGAGGGCATTTAAAGTGGTTATCTAGCTATGCATCATCCTCATGGTCACTCACCATTATTTTATTCTACATGAGGAAAAAGAAAACACAATCTAAACTGGAGTCTTTGAACAAATACAGCATTTACACATCTGCAGTAATGTCTTCAATAAAATTTCTATTTACAAGACCATAGCTATTCTTAAAAACATTCTGAATGCTTCAAAATGACAAAGCCAAAGCAAACAAGGAATTGACTATTTATTTCACAATTTTGGAATCCTAAAATGGTTTACATGTGAGCTGGCCCTCAAGCCAGGGATGCTCAGAGTATGCTATTTATTTTTAATCATAAAGACAAAGCATTATTAGTATGTTGCAGAATTTACAGAGGTTAAGGGAAATAATATCACTGAAACACAGATGCAAAGCTGGATGAAATAAGAAAGGGCAAGAAAAGCTCATCATGAGAAGACAACACACCAGAGCATTAAACCCTACAGGATACAACTAATTTGCATATCAACACCAGGTAGCACAGTTATCAGAATACCATGTGTGTTATTATCTTCTTCTGCCTCATGGGGCCTTTTTATTATATCTGAGATGGCAACAAAAGAAAGAGTATGCTGCCTTTGTTGAGAAATATCCACCCAAATCTTTGGAGTCCTGTTAACTTGCATGCTAGGCTTTGGAGCAAGGAGGAGGTAAATATAAGAAATGAGAGAGAGTAAAGTAGGAGTAGGGATGTAGAGATATGTGTTGGGGGGTGGTGAGAGATGGGGAGGAGGGGAGAGGGAAAGATCCAGAATGCAACAGAAAAGGAAGACTTTTTCCCATTCTCCTTCCTGGTTGCCCCCTGACAAGCAATCAAGGACCACAGAGCTGGAACCCTTCTATTTGTCTCTATTATGATGGGAAGGTGGGTGAGGTACAGAATCAGAACTGTATGCTACTATGAGACTTCCACAATCGATATTTCTGTCCCAAAGCAGAGCCCAGACACATAGGTCCCTGACCCCCCTTACTGCTCCTGGATCTCTTTGCCTGTGGCAATGAACCCCATGTTTAATTAGTGAAATTCATAATGGGAACACTGTGCTGCCTGGATTATTATCAATCGGCAGAGCTCAGGACATTCTTTTTACAACAGATTTTCAGGTGAGATTTTTTTTTCCCCTATAGCAGAAGATGGCTGAGTCATATAGGCTATTTAATGCCCCTATAAACTATTAAGGTTGATGTTGATCATGCAATTAAGGTTTTAGCATTATACCACCATCTAGTTTAAAGAACTCATTTGAAAAGGTGAACTTGGAGGAACTTTCTTTCTTTCTTTTCTTTTCTTTTTTTTTTTTGAGACAGAGCCTCACTTCGTCACCATTGGTAGAGTACCATGCCATCATAGTTCACAGTAACCTCAAACTCTTAGGCTTAAGTGATTTTCTTGTCTCAGGCTCCAAGTAGCTGGGACTACAGGCACCCATCACAATGTCCGGCTATTTTTAGAGATGAGGTCTTGATCTAGCTGACGCTGGTCTTGAACCTGTGAGCTCAGGCAATCCACCCATCTTGGCCCCTCAAGTGCTGGGATTATAGGATGAGAGCCCTGTGCCTGGCCTGGAAGTTTCTTTTCTTTCTTTTTTTTTTTTTTTAAAGGAAATCTGGTTTGACCTTGGGTCATTGACTTTTTTTTTTTTGTAGTTTTTACCTGGGGCTAGGTTTGAACCCGCCACCTCCGGTATATGGGGTCTGCCGCCTGAGTCACTGACTTCTTTTTTGAGCATAAATTCTGTAGTACCAAGATACTAACTAACTCTCATCATCTCTTGAGCTGGTTACTCAAGGAAAAACTAACAAGCTTCCAAAGGAAACATGCTGTATCTTGGTTGTTGGAATGAGTAGAAAAAGAAGAGCATCCAATGCAGCAGTGTTTCTTTTCTTATAGTCAAATATTCTATTATCTCTACCAGGGATGCTATACAGCCAATCACAAATTACAGTAAGATAACAAAGACTGTTTATTATCTCTCTCTCTCTCTTTTTTTTTTTTTGCAGTTTTTGGCTGGGGCTGGGTTTGAACCTGCCACCTCCAGCATATGGGGCTGGTGCCCTACTCCTTGAGCCATAGGCGCCACCCTATAATTTTTTTTTTCTTTAAACAGTATCTTGCTCTGTTGCCCAGGCTAGAGTGCAATAGCATGATCACAGCTCACTGCAACCTTGAACTCCTAGGCTCAAGAAATCCTCTTGCTCCAGCTTTCTGTAGCTAGGACTACAAGCACATGGATAATTTTTCTGCTTTCTGTAAAGATGAGGTCTTGCTATGTTGCTCAGGCTGGTTTGGAACTCCTAGCCTCAAGTGATCCTCAGTCTCCCAAAATTCTAGGATTACAAACATGAACCATTGTGCCTAGCTTTATTGACTATATTTTATTGTGGAACACAGGCTATAGAACTAATGGAGACAAAAGAAAAGAAGGCTGATTACATAAATATATTTGTGGACTAACAGTAAATTCTATTTGTCAATAAAATTTCCTTAAATGACAAAGATTCCCTTAACCTCTTGGGATGCATGCTCAGATCCTCCATTTTTGTTCGAAAGTTTTAATTACTATAGGGCACTATTTTCTTTCTTTTTTTCTAGGTTGCTTTAAAACTCATCTTTAATACAAAACATAGGAAATGAAATAATAGCTGTTATACATTATAAGATTATTTAAAAATGAGATCAATCCAAGAAATTATCTAGTTTAATTTTCTGTGGAGGCATATGAGGTCCAAACTAGGGAAAAATACAAAAAAGTGCATTTGCCCCTCTGTTTCTTCTGATTGTCAAACACAATATTCATGTAGAACTTTTAGAAAACAGAGAAAAATATAAAATGGCAGGGAAACCTTTTATATTCTCTTTTTTTTGAGACAGAGTTTCAAGCTGTTGCCCTGGGTAGAATGCTGTTGCGTCATAGCTGACAGCAACCTCCAACTCTTGAGCTCCAGCGATCCTCTTGCCTCAATTTTTCTATTTTTAGTAGAGACGGGATTTCACTCTTGCTCAGGCTGGTCTCGAACTTGTGCACTCAGGCTATCTACCTGCCTTAGCTTCCGAGAGTGCTGAGATTACAGGCGTGAGCCACTGTGCCTGGCCTCACATTCTTAATGTAAAGGCATACAATGTCAAAGTATTGGCTGATTTTCTTTTGTCCTTTTCCTAAAGAGTATTTCTTTTTTCATACTGAAGAGATTCTTTATTGTATATGTAATTTTATATCTTGCTTTTCAAAGAATATAACATTATACTATAAGTATCTTTCTATAAACGTCAGTAAAAATTCTTGGCAAATATCATTTTCAGTGATTACCTTATACACACATATATTCCAGATATATATTTTTTAGATAGAGTCTCACTCTGTTGCCCTGAGTAGAGTACAGTAGCACCATCATAACTTACTGCAACCTCAAGCTCCTGGGCTTAAGTGATCCTCCTGCCTCAGCCTCCCAAGTATCTGGGATTATAACATTTTACAAAAAGGTGGTGACAACAATGTAGAGAATATTTAGTAAATATTGCGTAAAATTCTATAATGAATATTTTGTAAATAAAAATACATTCAGGTACAAGTTCCCATTTTCCCTATGTATGATGACCTTAGGGCAACTTTTGGAATACCCTGTATTTTATACAATGAATATAACATGTTTTCCTAGAATAAGTGAAAAATGTTGAGTTGCTTCTAATGTTTTACTATTCTGAACAATGCTATAATGAATATTTTTTTGCAAACTACAGAGTAATTGCAGAGTATCCTATTTCCCTAGAATAAATTCCTAGAAAGAAGATCATTGGAATGAAAAATATAAAGCATACAGGCAATAATCTCAATTTTGAACCATGGCATCTTCTTTGTCTATATGATTTCCTAAGTACATGCAGAAACCACATGTAGGAGGAGCCCACATTAGTCATAAGGTTCCACTCCCTGGCAAGACAGGGTATCTCAATAGCTCCTCATTACCATGGTATCCTAAGAACATCACTGAAAGTGGAAGTAGGGTGAAATTTAACAGGTCACGTAGACCCATCTTCCTGTAAGTGGGATGTCTTCCAGAGCTTTTAAGAGTGCACACTGGGCTTGTTAAAAAGGAGAAGAGATTTACAGAGCTAAGTAATTTATCACCATTGACAGAAGTATCTTTTTAGAATAATATCCTGCCATATTTTGTACTGACAAAGATTTAGGCATCTATCAATTACTAAAATTTTCCCTCTTCAAAAGAATCATGACTGAGGTTATTGAATTACCTTGTTACAATGAGCATGATCTAGAAGATCAGCTTTATTTCAGCTTTCTTTAGTTACAGCCCAATGACCTTTTATGCAGCAAGTATTCACAAATTATATTTACCCTTGGCTAGAAAGAGGTTCCAGGGCCTCAGAGTATGTAAGAGAATATTCAGAGATCCAAATAGGGAAGTGGGTCTAGACCTGGTAGTTTCCCTATTCCTCAACAGCATAAGAAGTCAGAAAAGTCAATTTCTGGCTCAGCGCCTGTGGCACAATCGGCTAAGGCGCCAGCCACATACACCTAAGGTGGCAGGTTCGAATCCCCAGCCTGGGCCGGCCAAACAACAATGATGGCTGCAACCAAAAAATGGCCGGGCGTTGTGGCGGGCGCCTGTGGTCCCAGCTACTTGGGA
>CAUYQV010168342.1:0-10495 GCA_963574575.1 Galagoides demidoff
AGACGCCTGTGGTCCCAGCTATTTGGGAGGCGGAGGCAGGAGACTCGCTTGAGCCCAGGAGTTGGAGGTTGCTATGAGCTGTGATGCCATGGCACTCTACCCAGGGGGATAGCTTGAGACTCTGTCTCAAAAAAAAAAAAAGAAAAGATAATATCATATTTATTTTGCTATTAAGAATGATCCAGTGTTCACTTTAGCAGCACATATACTAACATTGGAACAATACAGAGAAGATTAGCATGGCCCCTGCTCAAGGATGACATGCAAATTCATGAAATGTTCCATATTTAAAAAAAATGATTCATGAGGCTTGGCGCCTGTAGCACAGTGGTTACAGCACCAGCCACATGCACTGAGGCTGTGGGTTTGAACCTAAAGCTATGAGTTAAAGGAAAACCAGGAGAGCCAGCGAAACAACAGTGACAACTGCAACAATAACAAAAAATATCTGGGCATTGTGGTAGGCACCTGTAGTCCCAGCTACTGGGGAGGCTGAGGCAAAATAGCTTAAGCCCAAGAGTTTGAGGTTGCTGTGAGCTGTGACGCCACAGCACCCTACCAAGGGTGACCAAGTAAAGCTGTCTCAAAAAAAAAAGATCCAGGAGGAGAAAACTGATGATGTAATACAGTCAAAAGAACTGGTGGAGCTATTTTTCTGGCTAAGAAGAATGGGATCTAGTGTCCAGTTGGAGGTCTGACACTGGATTATGCCCAGTTCATCTACCATAATCGGAGGGAGAGCAGAATCTGTGGGTACAAATGATAGTAGATGGGTGGATGTGCTGGTGGGTATCTGTGCAAGTTCATGTCTATTTTTTTTATCCCTAGTTTTTGGCTGGGGCTGGGTTTGAACCCACCACCTCCAGCATATGGGTCCAGGGCCCTACTCCTTAGAGCCATAGGCACCGCCCCTTTTTTTTTTGGCTGGGGTTGGGTTTGAACCTGTCACCTCCGGCATGTGGGGCAGGCTCCCTACTCCTTTGAGCCACAGGCGCCGCCCCACAAATTCACTTCTAGATGTTTTTATTTATCTCATTTAAATAGTATTTAAGTACTGTTAAAATTATTAATAAGTAGTATTTATGAAACAGCCACAGTCTCTCCCTTTAGTGATTAGGAGACTCTTTGTGGATGAGTGGACTTCACAAATGCCACAGTTTCAGGGGAAATCGAGGGCATGAGCCCTCATTTGTCTTCTTTGGATGTATCATCCTGTGATGTTAAAATGTCGATTGCAGGATGCTGCTGTATGTATGTCAATCATGAGGCACTTGCATGCTCTTAGAGATTGTTGGATTTCAGTTGCTGCTTTCTCCCTTGACATCTTCAGGGTGCCAACCAGGATTTCTTGGGAGGGTTTGAGGATGAGCAAAGGCCTGGCTTCACTGGCCTCTAGAAAGCTGCCTTCTGTACAACTGATGGGGGAGTGAATCAGGCAGGATGAAAAATGAATCAACCTCTTGTTTCTCCAAGTCAGAAGGACTGAAGAGTAGCCGCAGTCTCATGCTTGAGAGGCTACCCTTCAGGATAACAGAGCTGAGGATCTTTGTGGGAGATACTCTTGCTAAGCTGTGTAAAGCGCTATCGTCTTGGGGTTGACTTCTAGGGCAGTTCTTGGTAGGTTCAGAACACATGGATTAAATCTCATCTTCTACCCCTAAGTGTTCTTTAAGCAAGGTCCCCCTGTAGGCAGAGGGAGATCCCTTCTACTGAACCTCTCAGGAAAGGAGGAAGAAAGAAATGCTTTTAGATGCTGGAGGGAAAGCTTTCAAAGGGCTGCCTGTAACCATATGGATCAACCACATGCACATCCTTAACTACAGAACCTGTTCTTTCATTTCCACCTATAACAAGCTATGATTTTAATATATAAATATTATGTAATATATAAAACATTACAGTTAACTATGTAAAATACTATTTCTGGCTGGGTGCAGTGGCTCACACCTGTAATCCTCACACCCTGGGAGGCCAAGGCTGACATTTCACTTGAGCTTAGGAGTTTGAGATGGGTCTGGGAGGGAGACCCTGTCTCTACTAAAGATAGAAAAACTAGCCCCATGTGGTGGCAGGCACTTGTAGAATGAGCTATTTGGGAGGCTGAGGCAGAAGGATAGCTTGGGCCCAAGAGTTTGAGGTTGTTGTAAGCTAGGCTGATGTCACAGCACTATTGACTGGGCAACAAAGTGACACTCCTTCTGAAGAAAAAAAAATATATACACACACACACACATACATATACGTTATTTCTGAAACAGTTTTTTTTTTTTTTAAGAGACAGAGTCTCATTTTATTGCCCGTGGTAGAGTGCCGTGGTAGTGTCACACAGCTCACAACAACCTCCAGCTCTTGGGCTTAGGTGACTCTCTTGCCTCAGCCTCCCAAGTAGTTGGTACTACTGGCGTCCACCACAACACCCGGCTATTTTTTTGTTGCCATTTGGCTGGGTCAGGTTCGAACCTGCCACCCTTGGTATATGGGGCCGGTGCCCTACTCACTGAGCCACAGGTGCCACAACAGTTTTAGCTACAGCTACTATAATAAACTGTTTCAAACTGTGCTATTTACATTAGCTGTTTAAAAAAGCATTAAGTTTATTTTATTTTTTTGAGACAGAGTATCACTCTTTACCCTAGGTAGACTGCCATGGCCTCACAACTCACAGCAACCTCAAATTCTTGGGCTCAAGCCATCCTCCTGCCTCAGCCTCCCTAGCAGTTGGGACTACAGGTGCCCACCACCAAGCTGGGCTACTTTTTCTATTTTTAGAAATCCCTGTTGCTCAGGTTGATCTTCAACTCCTACTCAAGCAATCCACCTGCCTAGGCCTCCCAGAGTGTTAGGATTGCAGGCGTGAGCCATAGCGTCCAGCGAGTTCTTTTTTTTTGCAGTTTTTGGCTGGGGCGGGTTTGAACCCACCACCTCTGGTATACGGGGCCAGCACCCTACTCCTTGAGCCACAGGTGCTGCCCGAGTTCTTTTTTTTTTTAATATCAACTAAAATGCAGTTCTGCGATAGGCATTATTTTATTTATTTATTTATTTATTTATTTTTTTGAGACGGAGTCTCAAGCTATCCTCCTGGGTAGAGTGCCATGGCATCACAGCTCATAGCAACCTCCAACTCCTGGGCTCAAGCAAGTCTCCTGCCTCTGCCTCCCAAGTAGAGGGGAACACAGGCGCCCGCCACAACGCCCGGCCATTTTTTTATTTTTTTTGGTTGCAGCCATCGTTGTTGTTTGGTGGGCCCGGGCTGGGGATTTGAACCCGCCACCTTAGGTGTACGTGGCTGGCGCCTTAGCCGATTGAGCCACAGGCGCCGAGCCGATAGGCATTATTTTATAATGAAAGAAATAACAGCAACTGGAGAAAACTGCATAGAAACATTAAAATGTCAATATTTTTGGAAGGTTCCATCTTGTAATGAGAATAATATTCAAAGGCTTTTGTAGCACACAAAGTGAAAACTTGGGCACACACGCACACACGCACGTAAGTACGTAAAGCGCGGGAATGCGGGCCTGGTTAGCGGGTCTGCGGCTGCGCAGGAGAGTGGCGCGGTGCCCCCCGAGGCCGCTGGGTACATCTTCCACGCCAGCCAACTCTAGTCGAGGAATATTCTGGAAGTTTGGGAGCAGCTGCGCCGTCTCTGAGGCCCTGGTGATCAGGTGGGTTTGGAGCCTTGGGAATGAGGCCAGAGAAAACCTGCGTCTTCCCTTTTTCTTTCCCTATTCTCCTGCCCAGGTCTTCTTCCCTCAGACTTGCTAAGATGAAATCTTGACCTCGGCAGGACGCTTCCCAGCCGAGAGTCCTGTGTGGAAAGGGGTTTCCTCAGGTTTTTCAGGCCGGCTCCTGGGACTGCTTCCCTGTTGGAAACCCCGTCATTCCCTCTGAAAATGTTTTATTTACAAAAGTGGCCTGGTCTGGGGCGGGGGCGGGGAAGCGACTTTGGGAGACAACTGTGCAGGGTTAAACCCGCTTAAACCCGAAAAGGAACGGGCGCGACTTAAACCAGCTGCGGGACCCTGGGGGCGACCCTGGGCCTGCGCCTTGGTGCTGAGGTGCGGAGCGGGCGGCCTGGGGTGAAGCCCGGGGTGGGCGAGTCCCGGGCGGGCGGCCCGTCTAGAACTTTCCCCCAGACACTTAGGAAGTCCGTGGCCCCAGCCCTGCTTTCCTGATTCAGTCCTTGGTGTCACCGGCGCGCTCCCGGGGACCTGCGGACCCCAGTTCCTTTCCCACTTACTAGTGCACCACGTTACTCAGCTTCTAGCTTTAAATCGCTTATAAAACCTGTGTGTGACAAGGTAAACACTATAGCAGGGTGTCCCCAGAGTGGCCGTACATAGGGAAATGGGAAATGGTATCTAATGGACCTTCCTTTGCCAAATATTCTTCATAAAATTTTACCAAAAAATTTACAAAATCCTCTCTCTGTGTTGGCCACCTCTTGGTAAAAATTTGTGAATATTTTGTTTAAAAATGAACAGTTTCAAGACTGCAATTGCAGAGCATTAAACAAGCCGAGGGGCCTTTTAAGCTCCGGGTTCCGTGTTACTGCACAGGTCAACATCTCTGAGGTTGGCCTTAGAGGTAATGGTCGGTAATTGTGGAAAGGAAGCTGGGGACTAGATTTGGAGAGGAAAACCTGAACGCCAGGCTGAAGAATTTGGATTTGATTTATTAAGGATAAGAAGCCATTGAAATTTTCTTAACAGAAAACACTGGCCTACTTGAATCTAAAGACAGTATATAGTTGGGTTTCCTCTTGACTGGAATGTTTTATCCATTTAACTTTTTAATGTAATTACGCAATTTGACTGGATTTAAGCCCACTGTTTAGAATTTTGTAAAAATTGAGATATAATTCGCATAGTATTTAATTCAGCATTTTAAAGTGTTCAGTTCAGACAATGGTATACAATCATCATTGCTATTAGGTCTGTCATGTTACTATTTAGTTTCTAGATGTCTCCTATCTTTCTTGTTCTTCTGTTCCTTCTGTTACTACCATTTTCCTGTTATGTGTGTGAATTTTTTTAAGTATACTATTTTAATTCCTGTTTTTTGGATTTTTTTGGTATTCTCTTACTACTTTCTCTAGATATAATATGCACCTTAATTTATTACTGTAGATTAACAGTAACCTGATTCTATTATGGAAAAATACATAAAATTTTCTCCAATATAACTCCAGTTCCTCCATATTAATATCATACACACATGAATACACACACAGACTCAACAGTACAACTATAGGCCAGGTGCCGTGGCTTGTGCCTGTAATCCTAGCACTCTGGGAGGCCAAGGTGGGTGGATTACTTGAGTTCATAAGTTCCAGACCAGCCTGAGCAAAAGTGAGACCCTGTCTCTACTACAAATAGGAAAAAAAACAACAACAAAAAACAGAGGCAAGAGGATCATTTGAGCCCAAGAGTTAGAGGTTGCTGTGAGCTATGACAGCACTCTGCCCAGGGTGATAGCTTGAGACTCTGTCTCAAAAAAAAAAAAAAAACCAACAAACAATATAATTATAATTACTGCTTTATATACTCTTCTATGTTTTAGGGAACTGAGAAAAATAGATATTTATTTAGTCTTTTATATTCACTCATCTGTTTACCAATTACATTGCTATTTATTTCTTAAGGTGGATGTGAGTAGACATGGTGGCAGCTTTCTTTTTATTACTGGCTATACAGTATAGCTTTTCCCATCCTTTCACTTTCACTCTCTTTATACCTTGGCAAAGTGTTTTTATTGTTAGCAACATATAGTCCCTTCTGTCCTTTGGGGCAATCTTTGTTTTACGTGTAGAATTTAGTCTTATATTTAGTTACTGATGTATTTGGTTTTAATTTACTATACCACCTCACTATTTGTTTTCTGTTTGTCCCTCAAATTATATGTTCCTTTTTCTCTGTCTTGCTTGCTTTTGAATTTCTGAAATTCTTTTGTGTATTTGTTTTAAATCTGTTTTTCTCTATTAGCTTGTTACTCATTTATCTTAATTTGGTAAAATTTCAACATGTGTTATTACCTTATAAAGATCCAATATAAATGAGTACTCTACCACTTCATGGGCAATTTAAGGACTTAAAGCAGCTTAGGTACATTTGCCATCGAAGCTGAGGGGTTGATTTTATCAGTTTGCCTACCCTGTTTGCTCTTAGTCACTTGTATTTTGTTATTTTTCTTTCCTTTTTCCATAAAGCTAAAGACTGTGATTGCTGAAGGCCATTCCACTGAACACTGAAACTTACTTAACCTTCACTGACTACTTTATAGATAACATTCGTAAGTCACCATGGTAATGGTCTCCTCAGTTATTTTTTAGGAACTTGGGCCAGCTTCTGTCCAGTTTCAAACTAGCTGAGACCACCCACCCTTCCACTGGGCCTGCACCAATAAACAAAAATGGCCTTTTGAAATGGGAGGGCCAGAAATTCCATTTTCAGATGCTGACACTGCTGTTTTTTGTACATATATCCTATGAAATGCTGTAAACCCCAACTACACTTGCACAGAATAAAGCTGTTACTTCATTTTTCCCCACTGTCAAGCCTTAGACACACCTTAGACCCTCTTCCACTTCCCTAATTCATAAATATACCTAAGCCTTTTCTTCAGGGAGGCAGATTTCAGAGCTATTCTCTTGCGTCTTGCTCAGTGGCCTTGTGATTAAATCTTTCTCTTTGCAAAACCCATGTCACACTGATTTATTGCATACAGGCAGAACAGACCTGGACCTGACTGATAATGCCATCCTGCTACCTTTTTTGCTATTGTTGTATATTTTAGTTTAACATCTGTTTTAAAGTATTATACATTATCATTCTTATTTATAGTCATTATTGATGTAGAGTTACCCACATATTTACATTTCTTCTTTCCATTACTCTTCATTTCTTGCATCTTTGTGCTTTCATGTGGAATCATTCATTTGCCTATGCCTGAAGAGTTTCCCTTATTGCAGTGTTTCTCAACCTTCCTAATGATGCAGTGTATTTTCATTGTTACAAAGGGTCAGGACCCACAGGTTGAGAACAGCTGCCTTATTGTCTCTTTTAAATAGTGATCTGTTGGTGACAAAGTCTGGTTTTACTTTTTATCTGAAAATTTTTCTTTATTTCCCTCTCATTTTCAAAACATAATTATATCGCACATGAAATTCTATGTTGGCAATTATTTTCTTTTTCATACATTTTGTATACCATAAGCAATGGGTATATCTCAAGCAGTATCATAAACAATGTGTTTATCTCAAACAGAGAGTTTGAGACTCATCATTTTACCTCTGTAGTGTCAGGTCGGCCATTTAAGCTCTGAATTTTCCTCTATGTAATTTGCCCTTTACTAAAAACTTGTGCACAAGAATTTCCCATCCTAGAAAATCTGGCAGAGCCCTATAAACCATTTGGGGTACCTGAAGGGGGTTATTCTCCTTGTGTTCCTTATTTTAAAGGATTTGGTATCCATTCTTAAAAGAAGCAACCATGACGTAGTCTAAGGTTTAGTGCGTCAAAGCCTGCTGATTGTGGGTGAGACTCAATAGTGTCTCACTACTGTGTCTCTTATTTATGTACAAATGAGATAGTTCCCCTTTTGCAAAAACACAAAGGCCAAACTGAGATTCATTTTGAGGAAGAGGCAAAGGAGAAGACCCTTTAGAATTCACACCCAAATAAAAATTATGATCCAAATAACAGATTCCTGGGAAAAGAAACAACAGCTCAGAATAAATCAAGGACCACCAACCATGACATTTCCTCATACGCCATACAATTGGTACCAACCATCACTATTCCTCACACTCTAGACAAGTGTTATCCCAATACAAAAACTCACTAGCCAAATGATATAAAAATTTGCAAATGCAAACAGTATAGGGAATTTCCCACATGAACATTCTAAAATGGCACGGCTTACCAATCAAGTGGGAATTTTCATTTAATAGCCACTTCTCACACTTCAGCACCTACATTGAATTTTTCTTTATGCATAGGTTTGTAGATATAGTTACAAGTTCCCAAGGGACTTTGACATGGAGCATCCCTATGTTACAAAATATTCACAAATAACAAACCATATAGGGAATCCTCAACATGAAAATGCTGGGGCCTATCAAATAGGGATTCAGAGAGTACAAACACCACCCCAAATGGCACCTCAGTGCCTTAAATGTCCTCTCTCAGGGCTGGAAACTTCACAAATGGGAACCCAAAAAGGATAAATGTTACCCTAAATGGCAGTGGAAATCCATAGGGGATTAAACACCATCCAAAGGGCTGGGGGGGTTAAAAACCCTCCCCGCATAGGTAGCCTAATAACCCTGTTCCCTAGGCCTCAGATGAGTGGCTTAATCCCCCATTTCCTCATAAACCCTGCCCAAATAGTGGCCTAGTCTGCCCATTCCCTGGGAACTACAAATGAACTCCAAATTCAAACCAGATTCCCTAGTTGTTAGCAACCTTGTGACTTCTACCCCCAAAAGGTGCCTCAAAACCAATAAGAAGGTCTGAAAACCCCCGCATACAGGTGGCATCAGGGTCTCAATGTGTACACTGGGGAACTTACGAAACAAAAGGCTTGGAGTTTGGGCATTTTCCAGGTTCATTTCCTTCTCCTTAACTCAGTTCAGGTTCTAGGATGCTACATCTACTTTGGGGAAACAGATGGGAGATCTCTGGAACCAAAACAGACTCTAGCAGCTTCTGAAGCTGTCCCTTGCGCTCTCACTTTGAAAAGAAGTTGGTTCTATGCGTGAAGACCCACAGCTTTACCCAGGGCTACTCGCTGCCTTTTCCAGAAGGTGCAAGGTGCCATTCTACCTGGGCACCAGTGGGCCCACCTCAGGATGCCAAATTCTGTTACTAAAAGCTTGGCACTTGTCCCCGAGGCTACATGAGAAGAACAAGGACAAGTTGTTTGAAGAAAAGGAATGAGAAGTTTATTAATTCTTTGGCAAATGAGGAGACTGGTAGATTCTTGTCTCAAAATGCCAGTATTCTCTTCTTTCAACACTTGAAAGTTACTTAGTTGTCTCCTGGCTATCAGTGTTTCTGTTGAAAAGTCAGTTTTCAGTTTTCCTTGTGAAGTAGTATGCCATTTTTCAATGGTTCCTTTTGAGCTTTATTTTGGCTTTCTTTGTTTGTTTGTTTTCAGTTTTACTTTGTTAATCTTTTGCTTAGTTTAATTTATGGAGACTTTATTATTGTTCTTAAACCTACAACTTGCTGGATGCAGTGGCTCACACCTGTAATCTCAGCGCTTGGAAGCCCAAGGCAGGTGGATTGCTTGAGCTTAGACATTCAAGCCCAGTCTGAGCAAGAGTGAGACCCTAAGAGTGTCTCTAAAATATAGCTAGGTGTTGTGGCTGGAACCTGTAGTCCCAGCTACTTGGGAAGCTGAGGCAGGAGGATTGCTTGAGCCTAAGAGTTTGAGCTTGCTGTGAGCTGTGATGCTATGGCACTCTACCGAGAGTGACAAAGTGAAACTGTCTTAAAAATAAATAAATAAACCTATAACTTGATGTCTTTAGTCAATTTTGGAAAATTCTTGGCTACTTTATTTTCATATATTTGGCCTGCCTTATTCTCTTCTTTCTCACGCTTCAGTTATTTCTTTGTTAGACTGTTTCACAAGTCTAATAATGCCTTGTATATCTATTATGTTTTTTTTTCTGTTCTCCAACCTTTTGCTTAACCCACTTCAGTCTGGATATTTTCCTGTGACTTCTGTTCTTCACTTGTGTCTAATCAGCTTTTAACCCATCCATTGAGTTGTTTCCAATTCTTTATCATTTCTAGAATTTCCATTTTATTTATTTTATGATTTCAAATTCTCTACTTTCACATGTTACTTAGACACTAACCACAGCTCTAGATTCATAGCACAGGCTTTAAAAGCATTGTTCACAGCCTAACATATCCATATTTACTTGTAAACCAACTGATAATTAGGCGGACTATGGTATAATTCTTTGGTTTCCTCACTTTTTATGTTGAAAGTGACTGGATTTTGTTCTGTAGGCAGTGGTGAATCCTTGAAGAATTTTAAAGAGGGGAGTATATTTGTGGTTTTGAAGGATAATTCCTTATTATTACAGAGTCATTTATAACTGGAAAACTTTGAGACCAGATCAAATGTTTAATTAAATTACTAATGATAACAAAGTGTGGTATATCCACACAATGGAAAGTTAGACAGCTATTATATAATTCAAAAATATGTAAGGAGGCTCGGCGCCTGTGGCTCAACCAGCTAAGGCGCCAGCCACATACACCTAAGGTGGTGGGTTCGAATCCCCAGCCCGGGCCCGCAGAACAACAATGATGGCTGCAACCAAAAAATGGCTGGGCGTTGTGGCGGGCGCCTGTGGTCCCAGCTACTTGGGAGGCGGAGGCAGGAGACTCGCTTGAGCCCAGGAGTTGGAGGTTGCTGTGAGCTGTGATGCCATGGCACTCTGCCCAGGGGGATAGCTTGAGGCTCCGTCTCA
>CAUYQV010168344.1:0-10459 GCA_963574575.1 Galagoides demidoff
TTTTTGCCACCACTATAAAATATAAATAATATGAGTACTGTCTGCTAAATTCATGAAATAAATAAATAAATGACTTACCTAAATTATCTGAATAGCTGATTTGTTGACATCACTTGTTTAACTAGCACTAGCACACAGTACGATATGTATGGTCTGAGAGACAGTTACAAAATGTTTTCGTGTTTGCCAGTGCCAAAAATGCCATTGTTCATTAAGTCCAAACAATGGTGGTCGAATTCTAACAACTGATCAACAATGCAAACTTTGATAAGCAGTTCTCAACAATTATTTGTTATTATTAAAGTTTAACATTATAAAATTAACAAAAATAATATAAAACTCATATCCTGGCAAAATAGCCATAAGGCAGCCAAAAACCATATATTCCCTTCCCGTTCTCCCACCGTTCCCTAGCTTGTCATGCATTCTTTCCAAAAATTGGGACTTTTTAAAAACGCTGTGGGACATGGGACAAATTGTTGAAAATCGGGACTGTCCCACCAAAAGTGGGACGTCCAGTCACCTTATCTTTGATTCCTCATTCCTCTGAATTCCTTGGGCAGTATCCTATAATCTTTCAGGGCTCACCTGTGGAGGAAGGCAGTCCTGGCTTCTATCCAAAGTGTGCCGCTTGGTGTGATCTTCGGTCCTTTGCTTACTCTCTCTGGTCTTTGCTTTTCCCATGTGTAAAATGTATATACATTTCCTATGTGGCAGATTTCTTGTGAAGATTTAATGTGATAAGATGTAGAAAGTGCTCAGCAGAATATCTATAATTCATAATATAAAAAAGAATATTGTTAGTATTACTTAAAGTAGGTATGCTTCAAAGACTGAAGTTTGCTTCAAAAGTTCTGAGACACAGAGAGCAATCCTGAGATATTTTCTTTCCCCTCTGTGCTTAGAGAATATATATAGCA
This sequence comes from Galagoides demidoff, assembly GCA_963574575.1. Taxonomy (NCBI): domain Eukaryota; kingdom Metazoa; phylum Chordata; class Mammalia; order Primates; family Galagidae; genus Galagoides; species Galagoides demidoff. Next base: position 921 of record CAUYQV010168344.1, read on the forward strand.
AGTGTGTCAGGAAGATTGTAAAAGTTTTTTTTTTATATAAATAAATACTTAAAATAATAATTTCCATAATTAATATCAAAAAAAGTTTATTGAGACCGAAATTCACTCTGTCACCTCAGGCTAAAGCACAGAGGCGTTACCATCATAGCTCACTGCAGCCTCACACTCCTGAGCTCAAGCTATTCTCTTGCTCAGCCTCCTGAGTAGCTGAAACAAGAGGCTCCTGGCCACCATGTCCAGCTAAGTTTTCTTTTTTCTTTCCTTTTCTTTTTTGCTCTCTTCTCTTCTCTTTTTTCTTTTCTTTCTTTCCTTCTTTTCTTTTTCATAAGACTCGGGGCTTTCCTCTTGTTCAGGCTGGTTTCAAATTCTTATGTTCAAGTGATCTTTCCTCCCCACCTTGGCTTCCTAGAGTGCCAGGATTACAGACATGAGCCAACCCTCCCAGGCAAGAAATGTACTTTTTAACATCTATTCTAAATTTGATATTCAAAAGGTAAACATAAGTAGTCCATGACTTATGATCCTTTATGATCAACTGAGGAGGAAACATTTTAATAAATATAAAGGAAGTACATTCAGTTGACAATTCTAGGAACAAAATTATAAATGGTATTGTATTGCTTACAATAGCTGGAACATAGTGGGCACTCAATAAATGTTAAGAGATGCACTTGAAACAATAAATTTAGAAGTAAAGACATAGCTTAATATTATATATGAATTATTGGCCAGATACTCATGTATGAATCCATATCTCTTTAGGGTAAACATTATTTCAATAAAATCTGTAGAAGGTTATGAAAAGGTACAGAATTAGGCAGTATTGGTAACCTCTGCTTTCTCATACTGAAAGGCCATGCTCTTTTGAGTACATGATTTTTATGTATTCAACAGGTATAAACATAGCTTATCAATAAAATGCTGCTGTTGATCTGATTTATTATTGAATACAAAAACTAAAATATTATCCCATTCTTTTTAAAATAATGGATATTTACAAATATAGAATTATACATGCATTTTCTTTTCTTTTTTTTTTTTTTTTGAGACAGAGCCTCAAGCTGTCCCCCTGGGTAGAGTGCCGTGGCATCACAGCTCACAGTAACCTCTAACTCCTGGGCTCAAGCGAATCTCCTGCCTCAGCCTCCCAAGTAGCTGGGACCACAGGTGCCTGCCACAACACCCAGCTATTTTTTGGTTGCTACCAACATTGTTGTTTGGGTGGGCCTGGGCTGGATTTGAACCCACCACCTTAAGTGTATGTGGCTGGTGCCTTAGCGACTTGAGCCACAGGTGCCAAGCCACATGCATTTTCTGAAACAGAGTCTTGCTATATTGTCCAGTTTAGAGGGCAATGCCATCATCATAACTCGCTGCAACCTCAAACTCTTGGGTGATCCTCCTGCCTCAGCCTTCTGAGTAGCTGGTACTATAGGTATGCACCACAATGCCTGGCTAATTTATTTAAAAATTTCTTTGAATGCTATGTTGCCTAGGCTGGTCTTTCACTATTGGCTTTGGATGATTCCCCTTCCTGGACCTCCCAAAGTCCTAAGATTCTAGGCGTGAGCCACTATACCTGCCCATAAATGTAACTCTTATAAAGGCACTTGTTTATCAATCACTGAGGTAAACTATGAAAGGTTTTATTTATCTCAAGGTCACTGCTTTCAACTGTATTGTGCCTATGTCTTTCCTATCATTTAATATCTCAGGCATATCCTATAACTTCCAGCTCACTTTTAGATATTTAAGCTCATTCCACTACAATTTAAAATTTCTAAAGCTCTGTGACCTTGATGGTTCTCAAATTTAATATGACTCACAAATCACCTGGGTGGGGATGGTTGTTAAAAGTATAAATTATTTGGTTATAACCCCTGACTTTCTGATTCATGTCTGTGGAAGAGGGCCTGAGACTATGTGTTTCTAGTAAGTTGTCCAGTGATGCTGTTACTGCTGTCTGGGAACCAACATCTAAGAACTGCTGCTGCGTACCTTCCCTCTTGTTTTTTCTAGGTTCTAGTGCCCAGGTACTTGGGAATATGTTAGAGTAGAGAGGAGTAGGGGGTGGGGGGTGAAGGAAAATCTCTTCACTTAGTTGGCCATGGCTGGGGTCCATTCTTGGATGGTTGCTGCTCTCTAGTATCACCACCAAAGGGTGATACTGTCTGACCTTCCAGTGTCCAAATGATGGCTCTCTTGGAATGTCCCACATGTGTGTTCTTTGAGGGGCCACAAGGAGTATGCTTCTCCCCACTGTACAGTTAGTTTTTTGAGGTGTTAGATTCTGCTCTGGTGTGACCCCTTTCTCCTTCACCTCTGTTTCCACCTTTGGTGATCCACCCTATTTTCTCATGTGAGCCTGTAAGCCAGTCTCCAAATAGCTGTCAAAGTGGTTTTGTAAGATCCCCAAATTAAGACATAGCATCTCTCTTATTTCCCCTCCTCAGCTGTTGTTTAATACATTTCAATGATGTCATAAAATCTCCCTTTTTAGTGTGACCCTCAAAGCCCTGAATAATCTGATTCTTGTCTGCCTCTCCAACCATCATCAACTGTTTAAGCCTCTCACTTGTGATGCTGCTATCTCAAACTCTTCTTCAAACCAAGCCTTCCTATGCTGGCCTTCTCCCTGGACTGCTCTTTCTAAAATCTTTACAAGATAGGTTATTCCCTTCCTTTACTCTTAGCAGAGGAGAGACTCAGATGCCACAGGCACAATCTAGGAAGCCCCAGACTACAACTTCAGATGCCACAGGCACCACTTAGGAAGCCTCAGGCTACAGCTACAATAGGTCTCAGGTGCAGGGAGAGAACCTTGGCCTACATGGTCCCTGGCCTGCTGAGACAAACCCCTGACTCCATGATGGAGCATCAGCAGTCTCCACACTGGCAGAATAGCCCTCCATATGTGTAGCCCATAATACCCAGAGAAAACTCTGAAGCTCTCTGCATCTGAGGTTCTTCCTCTGAAGCTCTAGGGACCCCACCAGAACTGCAACACTATCCCTGAGATTTCAGAGTTATGCGTGGGTCCAATACACTATCCCTTAAAGCTCTACCCTTGTCACTAGGCTGGCAGAAACTCCATGAGGTCCAATGCTTCACTGAGGACCCCCCAGCCATGAGCTGATATTACTCCTGTACGTGGGTCATGCAAAAGCCCATAGACGCTGCCAAGTTAAACTCACCTCTCTGACACTGTCACATCTTTTGGGTGACTCTACACTCAATCCCCTATAATAACAGCCATGGAAGAGAGGGTCATATCTAGCCCCCAAAGCAAACTTACAACAAAGATCTGGGAAATAGCCCTCTACCCTGAGTGGAGAACATCTAGCACTGGCTGAACTGAGGCAATAACAGGGAAAAACAGCACAGCTGTTTCATAGGCTCTCACTGCACCCACTCCTCCCCGATGGGACAGCATTCCACAGTAGGGTACAAAAGCTCCATCTAGGGTCTTCCCTTTCCTTAACTAAAAATGAGAGTTCCCAGCAAAGAAGAACTAGTGCTCCATGATCATACTAACTCAGAGCTGAGAGAAAAGGAACAAGATAAGAAGAAACCTTGGCAACATGAAAAAACAAAATAGCTCAATACCCCCAAAAGATCACAATGGAGCAATAGCAGTGGTCTCCATCCACAAGGAAATTGATAAAATAACAGAAATGGAATTCAGAATATGGATGGCAAATAAGATGAATTGAATTGGGAGAAAGTTGAGAACCAACAAAAAGAATCCAAGAAAAATTGCAGGAAATTAATGAAAAAGTCACTAAAGAGTTAGACAACATCAGAGGGGATGTAATAGAACTTAAAGAAATGAAAGAGTCATTTAGGGGACTTAAAAACACAGCTGAAAGCATCAGCAACAGACTAAACCTAAGAGATGAAAGAATATGAGAAATTGAAGACAAGGCTCTTGAGCTAACCCAGTTATGCAAAGAGGCAGAGAAGAGTATAAAAAAGTGTGAGCAATTACTGAGAGAGATTTGGGACTATAAGACGCAAACTAACCTTCAATATATGCAAACCCATAAATGTGATTCTGCACATAAACAGAATTAAAAACAAAAAACAATATTATCATCTCAATAGATACATAAAAAGCATTCAAAGAAATCCAGCACCCTTTTATGATAACAATCCTCAATAAACTAGACATAGAAGGAAGATATCTCAAACCCACTGCTAACCATCATGCTGAACAGGAAAAGTTGAAAAAATTCCCCCTAGTAACTCAAATAAGACAAGAGTACCTACTGTCACCACTTCTGTTCAACAAAGTGCTGATGCCAGAGCCATCAGGCAAGAGAAAGAAATTAAAAAGTATCCAAGTCAAAAAAGAATAGGTCAAACTATCACTCTTTGCCGATGACATGAACTTGTATCTAGAAAAGCCCAAAGATTCTACCAAGAGACTCTTGGAATTGATAAATTCAGCAAAGTCTCAGGATAGAAAAATCAATGTACATAAATCAGTAGCATTTCTATGTAATAATACAGCCAAATCGAAAACTAAATACCAATCCCTACTAAGAAAATAAATTACCTAGGAATGGACTTAACCAAGGAGGTGAAAGGTCTCTACAAGGAGAACTAGGAAACACTGAAGAAAGACATCACAGAGGACACAAACAAATGGAAAACATGTCATGCTCATGGATTGGCAGAATCAACATTGTTAAAATATCCATACTCCCCAAAGACAATTACAGATTCAGTGCAATCCCCATCAAAATACCAACCTCATAGTTCACAGATTTAGAAAAGATGATTCTACACTTCATTTGGAACCAGAAAGAGCCCAAGAAGCCAAAACAATATTAAGCAAAAAGAATAAATCTGAAAGCATCACGTTACCAGACTTCAAACTCTACTACAAGGCTATAATAACGAAAACACTATGGTGCACAGTATGGTATTGGGGCAAACATAGAGACATAGACCAATAAAAAAAAAATTTTGAGAACCCCGATATAAAAATCACCTACCTACACCCAATTGCACTTTGACAAAGCAGACAACAATGCACGCTGGGGAAAAGAATCCCCATTCAATAAATGGTGCTGGGAATATTGGATAGCCACATGCTTAAGGATGCCCCAAGACCCCTATCTCTCACCACTCACAAAAATTAATTGAAGACGTATAAAAGACTTAAATTGAAGGCATTAAACTGTAAGAATTCTAAGGGAAAATGTAGAAAAACTCTTTTAGATTTGGCCTATGCAAAGAATTTATGAATAAGACACCAATGGTACAGAAAAATAAATAAAGGGAATTTGATTAAACTAAAAATCTTCTGCCCAGCTAAGTAAATAACCTATAGATCAAATAGATAACCTACACAATGGGAGAAAATATTCATAAGCTATACATCTGATAAAGGGCTAATTACCAGAATCTACAAAGAACTCAAACAAATCAGCAAGAAAAAAAAATTAAAAAGTAGGAAAAAGACAGGAACAGAAACTTCAAAAGAAGATAGATAAACATCCAAAAAACATATGAAAAATGCTCAATAACACTAATAATCAGAGAAATGCAAGTTAAAAGCCCAATGAGGTATTACCTTACCCCTGTTAGAATGGTTTTTATTAAAGAGTCCAAAAACAGTAGATGCTGGTGTGGATACAGAGAGAAAGGCATGCTTATACATTTTTGGTGGCATTAAAAATTAGTGCAACCTCAATGGAAATCAGTATGGAGATTCTATTAAAAGTAGACTTACCATTCGCTCCACTATGAGGTATCTACCCAAAGGACAATAAGTCTTTCTATCAAAAAGACACATGCACTCAAATATTTATTGCAGCACGATTTACAATTGCAAATATGTGGACTCAAACCATGTGCCCATCATTTCATGAGGGTATTAATAAAATGTAGTATATGTATACCATGGAGTACTACTCAGCCATAAAAATGATGAATTAATGCATTTTGCAACAATTTGGATGGAACTGGAAATCATTATCTTAAGTATCTCAGAAATGGAGAAACAAATACCACATGTACTCACTATTAAATTGGAACTAACCGATGAGCATGCAGGTGCACAGAGGGGAAGTAAAACTCAGTGGGAATCAAGTAGGGTGGGGGCGGTGAGAAGAACAAAACCTACCTAACAGGTAGAATGAGCACTATTCTCTGTAATACCCACAGTTGTAATATATTGCAATTTCTGTTTTCATTCTACTATTGTTGGATTTTCACATTTTCCTTTTATTGTTACCATCTTAATGATGCTGTGAGCGTTATGGTTGATGTCTCTAGTTGTACATACATGCTCAAGAGTTTCTCCCTGGCGCTTAAGAGTGGAATTATTAGGTTATAGGTGATGTGCATGTTTAACTTTCCTCAATAATGCCTAACCGCTGCACAAATGGTTGCACCAATTTACTCTCACACCTGCAATATAAGAGTCTATGTCTATTATTTTTAATTGGAGGAGCTTCCCAAGAGTCAGCTTTAAAAGACTTTGCCTCATCAGAGGAAGGATGACTGCAGTCCGTCACTTCAGAATTAAATGGTTGAGGGTAGAAAACTGACAGCTTGAGTAAATCTTTCTGGCACAGGGGTAAATTTAAAATAAATGTATTTAAGATTATAAACCTTGAGAGAGTTTAATTAAAATTTCAAGGGGATTATAGCAGAAATGTTCAGAAACTAAAATTCTCCTTTCATGTCTAATGCCAATTAGTTTTTCTCCTTTTTCATTTCTAATTTATCAGCAGGGAAGGAAGGACAGCGGCACTGACAGTGTTGCTACAGTTTTCTACATGGTGGTTATTTTAAACCCAAGGGGATAAATTTACCAAGCAGTAAACTTACAAAAATAGTTTCCAATGTACTTTTTGTATTAATCTCTGGGACTTCTAAGCCCATGATGAGAACTGAATTGAAAAATGAGGGAGAGCTGAATCTCTGGGAAAATAATAACTTATAAATAAAAACATATATAGTACCTTTATCAATGAGATCATGGTCTGTTTCTTTATCTTCTTCACAAGAACACATATGCTGTAAAATTAAATGTCAGAATTAGGGTGGATGTCACACATAATTAGAAGAACTTGGAAACAATTTTCTCAAACTTGTGCTCTCCACACTTTTGAGACTAATGGGCATATTAGCATGAATTGTATTGGAAATTACCTGGAATTTAGATTTTTAATTTTCTGTATTAGATGTCTGTGAAAATGTTTCAGTTGCATCTCATTATCTCTTTAGCTTTTCACTCTAATTATCCACACACATTGGCTACATTTTTACAAAGTTTCCTCTTATCACCTCTTATCTGTAGGAGATCTTTTCTTTGGTTGGTGAGAAAGGGGCAGATGGGGACAGGGAGGGAGGGAAAGAAGAAGGAGGAAAGCAGGAAGGGGGGGAAAGAGAGAGAGAGGGCAGGGGTGGGGGTGGGGGAGGAGCTGCAGAGTGGTCAGTGATAATAGCGAATTGCCATTTCTACCAGATGATTTTCTAATTATGAGCTGAAAAAAGTCAGATCTCTCCAGTTTATGCATGAGTCTGTTTTTCCCTGGAGGAGAGACAGGAGTCAGGGTTATTCATTGATAATTGCCTTCGCCCAAGTTTCCTAGAAAAATAATCTGAGGCAAAATGTACATGCAAATGCTTTCCTGGCCTGCAATCCCAGGGCAGCAAGAGTGAGGCAAAGTATGGCCTTGAGGGAAGGAGACACTGCTGTACTGCTCAGACATCTTTATAAGCTACACAGCCGGTTTCTTGGTCACATAGAAAATTTCTGGAGCAGTCATCTGGAATCACATTGTTTTAGAAAAATTTATTAGGATTGAAGGGGAGACAGGGGAAGGAATTTATGTGACATCTTCTTGTCATCTCCTTTTTATTGTGGTCTATGTTTTACTGCAAGACATTAACCAGGCCAAAGCCTTGTGAGCAGCTGATGAAGTCAGATCCACTGGTGAGTCCTTCATCTGAACCTGGACGTAGTGGGAAAAGCCAGAGTCTCTCCGGGCTGGGCTGGGTTAGCTTATGTTTGGATGCCAGGAAGTGAATGGTATTAAGAGAGAAGCTGACTGTGCAGCCTCAGGGCAGTGCGTGAGTACATGCCTCTGTGGCTTGACCCTGGCCAGCTACAACACCTGGGGACCACTTTTGTTGGGGAGGCTGGAGTGGCTTTTGAAAGGGTGACCTTGAGATTGCCCTAGTTAACACACCATCGTCCCAATTATCTCAGGAAACTGTATCGGGATTCAGAGTGCTTCTCTTTTCTTTCTTTCTTTCTTTCTTTTTTTTTTAAGAATATGAAATGTAAGTCTATTTTATATTAGAGAGAAGGGAGATTGTAGGGGAAAAGATGAGAAAGAGAAAAAGAAGAGCAGAGACAGGGAGTGAGGGGGGAAGATGGGGCAGGGCAGGAGCAGAGAAAAGGAGTGAGAGAATGGTGGGGTGTGGCAGCCCAAAGAAAAGAGCAATGCCAGAATGCTTCTCTTTGCTGTGCACAAATGCACAGTTCACCTAAGAATGTGGTCTCGCAAGTTTTAGCAACTCTCCCTTCTTCAATGGGGGTAGGTCTGGGATGATGGGACCAGGAAAGAGAAGTAGCAGACAGGCCATTGAGAGCATTGATTTAATTTTTAATTAAAATGCATGTTTCTTATTTTGGAGCTATTATTGGATAGGAGGAAACATTCAGGGATGTTTGGGGATAGAGCTAAGGTTGCATAAGCTCAGAAACGGTCTTGACTATAAAAGTATAAGCCAAATAAGTTAGAGGTCTATGTGGCCTAAACTGCTGGTGCAGCCAGAGGAGCCCATTGGGTGGGAAGCTTGGTGTGGCTGGGGCTGGCAGGATGAGGTTTCCGGGGCTGGTGTTGGTGTGCAGTCTGGCAGGACCATCGTAATGCCTTCATGGCAGGCACCGCAGACGTGGGAACAGAGTCCTGCCCCCAAGACTGTAAGCAAGTGGGAGAGAATTCCAGGTAAGATCTTGATATTTAGTTGAGGACTAGAAGATGACAGCAGAGAACTAACAGAATGAGGGTTCCTAAGAACTGAGCCGAAAAGTAAGTTAGAGATCGAAGGGAAGGGGAAAAGCAAGATCGTCTCCCAGGGGCCCTGTGGAGACCCTGCCATTCAGGCAGGCTGCACACTGAGTCTGCTTAGAAAACGAGGTTTTCTTAACAAATGAGGTTAGAAAAAAACAGGAGAAAAGATGCAGGGATTGGAAGTATATATATAATTTGTTGTTTGTGTTGTAACCCAGCCCTCTTTCCCCTGCCCACTCCTGTTCCCCAGCCCTCACCTGTTCCCCTCACCCTCTCCAGCCCATTTCTCTCCTCCTCCCTTCTCCGCCCAGAGTCGACTCCTGGAACAAGGCAAGTCCCTCCTCCCCCCAGGGGGCTGAGAACACGTTCCCAGGCCCCCTTCTTCCTCCTAGAGTTGCCAAGAACAAGCTTCAGGTACAAGGAAAAAAGTCCCAAGTTTCACAAAACCCCCAAGTTCTCAGTAGATGAACAATGGTGGAAAACTCACTGAGACTTGAT